>JAJLTV010000098.1:0-48609 GCA_030568405.1 Myxozyma monticola | reverse complement strand
GCGCAGCTGACTTTTGCTGATCGAGTTGATCAAGTTGATCAAAACGGCGCGATTCCGGGTCTGGCGGGGCGCGTCACGTGAAATCCATTTCTCCCCGCTATCCATTCTTCAGAAGGATCGAATAGTGAGATGTAGCAGTCTTCAAGTTGTTGATCGAAGCTTGATATCGCCGGTATAGAGTCGACAAGTCACCAAGAGTATGGCAGTCGTCTTTGATCGGGCTTTCCCGGTCTTCTATCGCCTGTGCAGCTGGTGTTGACAATCCGTCCGGTGCGTGACACACAACTACTCGACAACAAAGCACAACATCTTCTCTTCGCATTCTCAAATTCAAGCTATGGCGCTATCTCAGATGAGATTAGATGTCTCGATGCGCAACCTAAGAAATACATCTAGACCTTTGTTGATCGTTGACATGTTGCAGGCACTGATACGTATTCAGACGATACTTCGACGACGTGCCGTACCAGATCACACAAAACAGCTCTATCAGCCTGGTATGTACAAAGTATCTGCTCTGGGCTTTGAAAGTAATGATCAATGCTAACACCGCTATAGAGATTAGCACTGTGGCAAATCGTGACACTGTTGACGCCCAAATCCGTTGCGGGCTACTTCACGGTCAGGATCAGCAATCATCGACGACTCTCGCTTCCTTAACTCGCCGCATTTGTCGCAAATCCAAATTGAACGTATTGAGATTTTCTCGCAAAATATGTGCACGACGCGGCGCTAGGTGTTGATCTGCTCGCACGACCTCAGACCTGTACACGCAACCGACGTGCACTGACTGCCTCGGTGAACACAGTATTTAAGGGTGAATTGACACTGGCTTGACACATGAGTTACGCCATTACTACGATGGGCCCTCCACTTGAAATTCAAGGGCGGGCTCGCACACTATTGCTAACTCCAACTACAGGTAGTGCGATATGCTGACTGTTGAGATAAGCGGGATGGAGTAACGGCATCGAAGGCAGCCGGCCGGAGAAAACGTGACACCATTATAGAAACCGACGGTAAAACAGATAGAAGAAATAAAAAAAATGCAGAAAAATGCAAGCAGTGCACTGTAACAGAAATCAATCCAGGAACCAAAATGCTCGAGATGTGATGGACGTAACAATCGCTAACTTGATCACACAAGAATGCAAGCATCAACCATAGATCGGCAGGTACTACAGAAAGTGTAGTAGCAGCTGATATGTAGTGAATCTTGTATTGTAGCGCGGTCAATATGGTATAAACCTATAGACTATGTCGATATGCCTTGCGAAGGATATATATTCATCTGGGTGCATGATTGCGTATCAAGATTTTTAAGAAGTCAGTCGGCGCTCGAGCGCACGTGATCCTGCTTATATTTCGGGCATCGATTTTGCAGTCGATCTTCTTATATCTCGGCCCTTGCGTTCTGTTTATTGGTGTATGGCGAGCACGCGAGAACGTACGCTGCCGGAAAGCTTTACTTTTGCCATTTAGATCGATATAATGCGACTTGTATCTGATATTCAACTGCAGACCTTACGCTATCTTTCCGCGCTCTAGTCCTCGAGATCGCGCATGACTCCGGAGTCGTGGATACGTATTTATTGGCTGTTTTCCAAGCCAATCGGCAAAGTATTTTTTTCTTGACGCTGACAGGTAGATCTGAAGAGCCAGAGTAGTGAGAACTGAGAACTGTTTCTGTTGCGTTTGTTTTGGAACTCTGGCATTGAAATCTCGATCGTTCTGTCTGCAGTCTGCGCATTCGCCGGTCAGTCAAGTATTGGACATCTGCGTCGCAGTATCATTTTCTATTCTACTATATATTTATCATATCTGTGATTGCGTTAGCTTTAAGAAGGAGAATGGGATAATATGATTTTGCTTTACAGACTACAAACGTGTATCACATTTATGCAGCTACACTCCATTTACGCGGCGCATGTCTATGATAATGGAGCTATAAAGATAGCATTCTGACGACCATTCAAATTTGCTTAATTAGTGTACTAACTCTGTGCATTTTGCCATCTGCGAGGCTTTTTCAAGTGCCATATCTGAAGCTGAATCTGCCACCTTGCACGCCACGTCCTGCTTGAAATGAAAGCACCACGAATGACGAGACGCTGACGACAAAGCAATACATGCTGCCGATTTCGTTTAGCGCCCACAGTCAACATTAAAGATATCGTACTATACTAGTGTGTTTTCATGCTCTTGGCACGCCGCACAGTTGTACTCAGTTGCTGATCTGAGACGATTTTAAAGGTGGATGCGTACGCACGAACGCATTCGCCAGAATATAAACATACGCTTTCGCCCACCGACTTGACCGCTACTGGACTGGTCCAATCGCACTCAATATTACTACAGTTCGGTATTGTACGCGGTCTCGCTAGGCGGCAGAGCTTTGTTCCTACGTTGCATCTGCTAATCACCAAGTGATATGTCGACTACGAGGACTATTATAGTGGTGATCAATCTAGACACTAGGAGATTGAGATATCTACGAGATGAGATTTGAGAATAGCCGGGATATCTGAATGCATATTCTAGTCGATGTCTTGATCTCCAAGTCTCCGGATAGAAGCCTGACATAGGCCTTGTAAGTGTAACTTCGGATCGGTCGAAGTATAATTCATCCTTGACCTCCTTGTCAAACGTCACGTAGTCACCCCCACAAAGCCACGCCCGTCAGTCAGTCAGCAGTAGCTCCAGCTGCCACATAACGAACCGTGATACTGGCTCGGAAACAGCGTTGATCGCTGCAGGTACGCCGCCGTACGGACGCCGCACTTTGTATTCTCGTCTCCAAACATAGAACGCGAACATGTTGAGCGGCCGGTGCGCGTTTCACAGCTCATCGCGTGGCGTCGAAACGGGTCGCGAATCGCGTTTTTAAGGTTTGAAAATTTTAAACGAACCCCAGGCACATCGCTCATCACAAGACGAATATATCGTACTATTAAACCGCACAGAACAGAAAGCAAGGTTCTAAAGCGAGGACACAAAGCCAAACAAAGAACAGATATTTTATATTGCACAAGGCGCGGTGAAACAAATTACGGCGGCATTCACTAATACAAAAGCATGTAGGATAAGAAGAAGAATGTAGAAAACACTTACTCGCGAACGGCCTCAGCGACCATGTCGACACCGGGGATCGAGCCACAGACGGTCTCGGTCATGATTCCGGTGACGAGGTAGGGGTCGATGTTAGAAGCCGGGCGACGGTCCTCAAAGTATCCGTATCCGTCCTTGGAGACAGAGCGCGGGATACGGATGGAGCAGCCACGGTTGGCGACACCAGACGAGAACTGGGAGATGGAAGCAGTCTCGTGCTTTCCGGTGAGACGCTTGTCGTTGTCCTCACCGTAGACACCGATGTGCTCGAGGTGACGGAGCGAGAGCTTGCCAATGGCATCCTCGATGACCTTCATGCCACCCTCGACACGCATAGCCTCGGTGGAGACGTTGGTGTGGCAACCAGCACCGTTCCAGTCACCCTCGGTGAGGGGCTTGGGGTGGAAGGAAACCTTGACACCGAACTCCTCGGCGACACGCTCGAGCAGGTAGCGGGCCATCCAGAGCTCGTCACCCATGGAGATTCCGAGGTTAGGTCCAACCTGGAACTCCCACTGCGAGGGCATAACCTCGGCGTTGATGCCGGAGATGTTGACACCGGCGAAGAGGCAGGCACGGTAGTGGGCCTCGATAACGTCACGAGCGTAGACCTTACCGGTGCCGACACCGCAGTAGTAGGGGCCCTGCGGTCCGGGGAAACCGCCCTTGGGCCAGCCGTAGACGCCACCGAACTCATCGAAGAGGGTGTACTCCTGCTCGATACCGAACCAGATCTGCTCACCGGCGTGCGCCTCCATCAGGCGGTTGGCGGCGTAGCGGTGGTTCTTCTTGTTGGGGGTGCCATCCGAGTTCCAGGTCTCGGCGAGGACAAGGATGTTGTCTCCGCGACGGAAGGGGTCGTCGTACATGGCGACGGGTCGCAGGTAGACATCGGAGTCGTGGCCGGGGGCCTGCTCGGTGGACGAACCGTCGAAGTTCCACTCGGGGAGCTCGTCGACGGAAGTCGGCTTCTTGTCGAGGGTCTAAACGAAAGTCAGCAATGAACGACATCGATTTCGGCGTTCAATTGATCTCTGCGCGTGTTCTGGTGCGCCGTGGTCGAAGCGCGAACGGAGCCGGGGGGCCAATCACGGCGCAGGCAATCCGGGTAAGCCTGCTTTCTAGGCACTTCTCACGCGACCGGACAAGGCTCAGACAATGACTCCCCCCATTGCCCTCAATGGCCCGCCGAAACAGCACAGAAAACAGCGCAAAAACAGGGCAAAAACGCAGAAAAACAGAGGACAAACTCACACGACCCTTGGAGCGCAGTCCGTTGGTGCCGTCGATCCAGACGTACTCGGCAATGACCTTGCCCTTCTGGGGCAGGTCGAGGTACTTGGCCAGCTGCGGACGGGTTAGAACGGTGACTCGTGAGGGCGACCGCGACGCCGCGCGGACTGACTGCCAGACAGAATACTCACGTTGGCTCCGTTGGAGATGACTGAGCTGGACATGGTGAAGGATGTGGTGGTGAGGAAGACGGGAAGGTCGTGCGGGGCCGCGCCGCCGGGCTCAGCCTGCGATTAAGTACTCGCGCTAGGCCGGACCCGCCACCGCCGCGCTAGGCCGCGTCGGGCAGTGCGTCCCCGGGTCCGCGCACCTGTCTCGACCCGGGTTTATCCGCGGCCGCTCATTGGCCACACTCGACCCGCCACGTGACTCTATCGCGCGCGGGCGTGACTCAGCCGACTGAGCCAACGCACCGGCGGCACGGGGGTTGTCTGCATCCGGCAGCTCGTAAACACTGGCGCGCTTTGCGGCGGTGCGAAGTTAAGCAATTGTAAAAACTAAATAGATAGATCCCATAAAACCCGCTCACGTAACAGATAACAAATAACTAATAACAATGATAATAACACCTCACTGTCCATGCCCGATGGATAGATTAATATACATATGGAAATGTTCCTCCATGAGAACTGGCTACCGTTCTTCACTGACTCTGCAGTCTCGCAGCAGACGTTGGAGTCGGCACTTGCGCCTTATGCGAAAATGGAGCATGATGCGTCTCAGCCAGAAGCTCCAAAAGTGCATCTTGCACTTCCCGTCGCTGTTCCGCCGACATCTCGCGAATCATCTGCTTGCCGTCCCGTAAATTGCCAACCGCGTCGAGATACTCTGGAATTGAGCCAACAGCAGCATCCGTTCGCGACCGTGCTGCTACTGTATCCCGAAACAGTGCAGCAGTAGCGCCCCTACCAGATATCGACTGCTTCGAAAGCTCTAGAACGGACTTCTTGGAATAGGCCACCGGAGTAGAATCTAGCTCATCGGCGAGGTCGCGCGTAGCTTGTAGGCTGTGCGAACGTCCGTTCGAGATCCGAGATGCAGCCTTCGGGGTAGACAATTTGGTGACAGCTCTATGCGCAAGTGAAGGACTAGCTGAAGCCCGAGTCGGCGACTTCCGTAGCGATCGAGGAGGGCGAGGCGGCGAACTGCTCAGCTGAATCTCATCAACTTCCTCGTCTTCGGAGGCGCCAAAGTAATCGACATTAGACACCGTCCGAGTTGCACTTGACATGCGTAAAAGACCGCTGGTACGTATCCGTTTGGACGGCGTGTCATCCGACCGAAGTGGAGACGAATCTGATGGGCAAGTCAGTATAAGTTCTCGTGAATCCAGTAGATTCTAAATAAAGTACTCACTATCCGAAGAGGTCCCCAACACTGGCTCGATCGATGAAATGGTCCGTTTCCGAGTTACTAATGGCGTCAAAATCAATACGCTTCGTCTCGTAGTAACAAAAAGAACTTACCTCGACGCTTCGTTTCAGCGCTAGCAACCTCCACCTTCACTGCCGGCTCCACCGTACTAGAAGAATGCACGGAGCTTACAACGATACAGTCAAGCATGTCGTCGTCAGTGTCGTCTACAACAGGTACGACCTTCTTCTTTGGCTTCTCCGTTCGTTGTCGAGTTGGGCGACGACCCCCTGTGGGAGTTGATTTTGAGCGGCGTGCCTTGGACTTACTTCCCTGAGAAATAAGTTCTTGAGAAGTACTTTCTCCGCGGTAAGGTACAATTGGAGGCTTGATGACAAAAGAACTGTTCACTCGGCGCTTTGGAGTCGTACGCTTAGCCCTGTGACTGAATACAAGCTGTGCTGCCACAGTCGTATCCTGTTCCTCGAGAACCTGAGGTACTGCGGCAGTCAAATCTTGTTCCTTCTGATCCTGAGGTTGCACCGACGTAGTATCAGCAGGGGCAACTTCACAAAAGTCAGAATCCGTTTGAGCAGTTGCTAGATCCTCTGCATGCACTGAAGTGATCGCCGCCTCATCAACAATTTGTTGAGTTGCCTCAAGTTCAATATCGGCTGCTCCAACCTCACTAGACTCGTGAACCACTGAAACCTCCACTGCAACCTCCACTGAAACCTCCACAGTATCAGAAGTTTGCTGGGTCGGTGCAAATACCTCAACAATTACACTATCCTCCTCTAGTTCTTCAGAAACTGCATAATCTTCGCTAACCTCCTTCATCGCTTCCTCAACAGGATCCACTCTCACGGTTTCGTCTTCAACGATCAGCTGAGTCTGCTCAAGTTCTTCCACGTCAGCGAATTGGTCCGTCGGAAGCTCAATTGCGGATTGCTGCTCAACAATCTCAACAACAGGCGCAAGTTCTGCCCCGGCAGTAAACGGCACAGCGTCAGCTTCCGGGCTAGCAATAGCATCCTCAATTCTATCGTCTTCAAGAATTGGCTGAGTAGGCGCGATATCATCCGAGATCGTAGACGGCTCCGGTAACACTAGCTCTCCCAAATCATTGCCCAAGCTCCGCTCGTCCAGCTCATGCTGCGTCTCTATAACAATATGCGTCTCCATCACAAACTCCTTAATAGCTGTATCATCGTCAACTAGCTCGGTCGTGTCCGTGAGAGATTCCGTAGGTGTCGGCAAATCCATAGACGTCATATTTTCCGCGAGCATTTCTTGATCAGACTCCTGGTCCGCCGTAGAAATCCCCGCTTCGTAGACAATAATCTGGCTTTCAACAATTTGCTGCGTAGGCGCAAACTCTTCAGAGACCGTCTCAATGAGAGGAGTTTCCGTCGGAGCCGGCATTTCAACAAACGTCGAAGCTTCTGCAATAATCACCTGAGCTAGCTCCTGTGTCACCATTGACAATTCCGGTTCACTCTCGATGATTTGGCTTTCAACGATCCGCTGTGTAAAAGCAAGTTCTTCAGCAATTGTTGCAATTTCTTCGGCAGCCTCGCACTTCTCGGGCAACGGATCCTCGCACTTTTCGAGTAATGGCTCTTCGCACTTCTCGGGCAATGGTTCCACGAGATCGACCACGACAAACTCTTCAACAAGCTGAGTATCTTCAACAGCCTGAGTATCTGCTAGAGATTGCTCCTGACTGCCATCGTCCATCGAAATCGGCACCTCCGTGAAACTAACACACTCAACAAACTCAGACTCAGACGACAAATCAGTCGTCTGAACGTCCTCGAACGGAATTTCGACCTGCTCTGCCTGACTGTGTCGTTCGTCAAGCTCCATTTGTTCCGCTCCATCCTGAAAATCCACAGTTTTATCCTCTTCCGGTACTTCTGAGGACTCCAAAACCTCAACAGGCTTTGTCGATTTCATAATCCCGGGAGTAGAAGTAGCATCCAGCAATGCTGCTGACTCGACGAGCTCATCAGACAGTACAAACTCGACAACATGCGTCACTTCAGTCAGCTCCGAAACACCAGTCGTGTCGGGTTCGGGCATATCAGACAACACCGAGTCCTTGTGTTCCAGCAAAGTTGGGCTAGGAGCATCCGCAACCGCGTCTCCTGAACTGAAAGTAACCTCAGCTTCCTTTTCAGCCATCTGAGAATCCTGAACAATCGCTTGCGTGTCATCTAGACCGTCCTGAGAATCCGTGAGATTCGACAACATCGGAAATCCAATGTCGATATGCTTCTGGGAGATTGTTGCAACCGAAATATCTACTTCACAATGGTCTATGATGCTGATTTGCTTTTCTACCATACGCTCAACTTCCGTTTGAACAGCCGAATCCAAGTTGCCGGAGTCTGCGGAGAGCTCACCAACCTCGGGCAAAGCAGCAAGAGGTACACAATCAGCAGCTTCTTCCGGAACTTGAGAACCCGCATCAATCATCATGATATCTGAAGCGTCCTCATAAACAGCCGGCGGTGAAGAAGGCTCGTTGGTCGTAAATATGACCTCTTCTGGGTCTGCCACGGCATTTTCGCGAGGGTTGAGTTCCGTGGTGCTCTGTTGAGTTGGCTGAACGGGTAACTTGGCCTCGCCTGAGCTATTCAAGTAACTCGAGTTCGCCGCATTCGGACTCTGCTGCTGAGCCTGCTGTACTTCTTGTTGGGTCTCGCGTTGGAGCTCCTCGGTAACCCGAGGCGAGCTTAGCGCTCCCCAAGAAGCAAGTCTTGTAACCCAGTTTGTGTGCGCAGTCTTTTGAGTTGCCTTGGCTGCATGAATAGCCGTGAACAACAATTCATTGTCATAGCTCTTCCGTCTGAATTTCTTGGGACTAACGAGCGCAGTGGCCTCCAGTGCAAGTCCGACGAACGGTTCCACCCCGCAACGCAAATAGAGAATCAAGAGATCAAGCAAAGTCCTGTCAATAGTTGCCAACGCAGCAGGGTCAATTCGATTGACAAAATGGCCTGCGACTTGCACGTGAAATTTGGAATACTAATAAAATCAATAAATGCTACTGAATGCAACAAACACATGATCACACATACCCAGTTCTCTTCGGAACACACTTCCCGAAGCTCGGCAGGATTCCGGAATAAGTCGCCAAAAGTGTAAAGATAGTCAGTGACTGTAACAGCCAAGACATCCGACGGTAATTTGAACACGAGCCAGAGAGCACCTGAAACCACTGGACAAGCATCAAGAGCTGAGTCCTCGAGAACAAGAACGAACAGCACTTTTAAAAGGGAAACAGTCAGTTCCACAGGTCTAAAAATCCGTTAGAAACAATACCCGGTATCGAACAAATAACACATACACATCTGATCTGAGACCAACAGTCTCTGGCTGAGAAATGTAGCGTACACATGCCGAAAGAGTGGTACCCAGAGAAGAACGCTGACATAGATTCGGCTGTTGTAGAATGAATCTAATAAGTTTCACCATGTCGCCACCCCTCGCTATAATCTGGTTCACCATCCATGCAAATTGGACATCTTTAGCAACTCTGACAACAATAGTTAGAAAAAGAGAGAAAGCAGTAAGCAAATAGCGAGATAACTGACCTGTACGCGCATTGGTACATGGATAAGAAGGTACTCTCTACGAGAGAATCCTTCGAACTGTCAGCAACAAAACTAGACTGAGATGACATAGAATCGTTGTCGTCTGGATTCAGAAGCAATCTGATAGCTATCTTGGATGTCAGGAAACAGGCTAGATCCACACGAGCTAGAGACTCAGAAGAAGACGTGCTCTCAGTATCAGATTCTACCTGACGCGCCGGTGGACCAATTTTTTGAACAATCTTAAACAATTCCTTCAAAAGCTGCACGCGCTTGCTCTGTGAGGATATCATTCCCAAAGATTCTTCAATCAAGCCACTGTATGCACGCGGAAACGAAGCGATATCGGCCCCTGCCACGGTAGTCGTTCTGATAAACTTCTCGAGTAGTCTCACAAGAGGAGATTCGGACAGCGATGCTCTGGCGGCAAGCTTCTTCGCCTTCGACGGGGAGCTGGTGACAAAATTGTCACGATCATTGATCTCAAAGGTACGGTCGACAAACTCTGTAACTCCACAGGACTCCATTGCAGAAATAACTAGACGCCTGAACGTATCTATAATATCGTTATCAGTAAGACTCAAGAATCAAAGAAGACCGCGACTTACTCGGATCCATATTTGGAGTTTCCGTAAACATCTTCAAGAAATTGCAGATCGCCGCAATGCATGCTACCGATTCTGGCGATTGTCGAACCTCACGCTGCGTAATTGAGCGGATGTGCTTCAAGAATGCCGACCAGCACGAAAATACAAGGTTGATATCCTTCTCCGTGGACGCTTTTTCAAACAGTTTCAAAAGCGTATCAAGCACAACGGCAGATTGTGAGCGTACCCATTTGGAGCTCATTCGACGCAAATCACCTCCCTGGACTTGAGAATAGCACAGTTCCTTTTCTGTCTTGGCGGGTGAAACTCTTGCCGCGCACAGAATATCTCTCAGCAAGGAGACTCCATAAGCAAAAGAGTGGGGACGACGAGCACAAATTCCGACAATCACCGGAACAACAAGCCGCTTCCACAGAAACTCGTTTTGACGGAATGAAAGTTCTGGCGAGGTAACTGACGCATTTCCATCTCGCATAACAAGGCAAACCATCTTTGTAAAAGTTCCCACAAGAGCGTCCAGCGTTTGCTCATCAGTCTCACTGAATTTGTCAAACACCGAAAGCAGAATAGTCATTCGAGACTTGGAGCTTTCCGAGTCCGCGATAGCAAGAGAACGTGATAACCAGACGTAGGCCAAAGTTTGCCAACTGGTGATAGCTTGAGCTCGAACTCCAGGTTCATCCGAGTTCAGACATTGCCGGAACATGTCTAGCCAGCTAGAAAGATGTGACCATCTGTCAAACTTTGTACCCTTCCCTTCTCCCCAACTAGCTAGAATGATCACAATAGCGCTCCAAACGTTAAGAACATGCTCTTCATGTTTTCCCTCCAAGAGCAGCTCAATATTGGCCTCGCATACGTCGAAAAACTTTGCCTGCTCTACACTATTTTTCTCTTCACCTTGAATTGTCTCCGGCGCCTCGAAGGCATCATGTACAACTCTCCCAAACGGCTGCATTCCTAAGTACAACCTTGCCACAATTCTCAGAGGCATGACTCCTTTTGTATGAATAGCGCTCTTCGGATTGAATGAGGCCCGTAGAATAAACGGGACCCATTCAAAAGCCCCAGAATACAGCATCATAGACGGCACTGCCTGTATAAGCATTTCTATGACGAGAAAGCTGTGAGCTGTCGCGCTTCCGGATCGAGAGTGAACGCGCATAACAACAGCGAGGATGCGAAGTGCTAATTCTTTTGAGAAACTGCGGAATCGGTAAAGGCGCTGGGATCCTAAAAACGACAAGTGGCAGATAAGCATAGCCTAGATAATGTCAGAGTCGCATACATCTGTCCGTTTTGTTCCAAACTTACCTTTGAGATATCTGGCTTCTCCAAAGCTGACACGCTAAATTCCAAAATCCACCCAGCTGCAAGCGGATCTATATGAGGAGCCAGCGCATCGACCGCGCTAAGGTGACTGAACAGCCTGATCGCTTGATTTATGATCCGTGATTCACATCCCTTAACCACAGAAACAGGATTTTGAATGTCGCGCTCGATATACGATACTAGCGTAGGTAATTGTTGACGTAAGGATCCTATATCAGGAAATGATCGAAGCCCGCGAATTGTGTTGTTGAGCGTCGTGTATATGTCCATTTTTGTGTGCGGGTCGTTGGCACTCAGAGCCTCGCACATCGATTTGACCATTAACGCGAACGATGGATACGATTCAAGCTCAAGCGCAATCTGCGGGTCCGTCGGCAGTGGTGACACAATTGCGAAGTTCGACTGAGGCTTCAAGATCGACTTTCTTTGTATTGGCGTGGTGTGCTTTGGTGAAGACCCTTTGGAAGAACCTGGCGATAAGCTGGTCGTCGTTAGCGAGAAATTGACGCGCTTTTTTGTGCTGTGCGGAGGCGGTGATGATGGAAGTTCATTCTCTTGATTCGCATATGAGTTGCGAACAGGACTGCTATATAACAAGCCCTCCTGATCTGAGGAAGACATCTCAAAACGTTGTATCCTCGCGGAATAAGTGGCCGGTGATAGGTAACTCTGAAGCAGGTAAAAATAAAGGAGCGTATAATGCAGTAAAATAACGAAGGCTTTGCGATCTAAAGAGTGTTGAGTCGAATCCCGGAAGTTAAGAACTGTGAAAGACGTGTATGGTGGTCTTGAAGGGGGAGGGCAGGGCGGACCTAGCCTACCAGCTGCGGCGTGCCTGAGCTTTAAATTAGATCGCGCTACGCGTCGCGTGAAATATAAAATCGAGCGCGTTCGCGACGTGTCGTGGACGCGTTACGCGGGATTTGTACCGTCTACAAATCCCTCAAAACGCTTACAAGAACTCCCAACTTCCCCATATTTCGACGCATCGACCCGTATTGTACACCCAAACGTTCAGACTTTAGCAGTATTATGCATTTGCACACCTCTGCAGGTACCCCAGCAAGGCTCAAAAAGACTTTTCTCATGTCGTGTTTGGACCGGTACGCCAAAGCTTACGTTAGCTGAGGACGCTTTGCTACTCTTCCTGCGAAAACGTTGATCGAAGAAATATGTCTATTATTCCATACAACCAGAACCAGAGCGTTGTTTTGTATGATCCGACCTGGTTATGTTATAGATTAACCGCCTGACTTCTGGCTAACTTGAAATTTTACCAGATACGAGCCTGTTCGGGGTGCAGTAGTTGTATACGATGAAGTGTCAAAGCAGCTGTCGTTACACCGCGATCTAGCTCTGACCGATCGCATCCACCGCACACCAGCGCCGGAAGAGCTTCGCGGACACCATGCAGATTCTCTGGGAGTATGCCCGTATTGCGGAAGGGGTGGTACTCCACCAATTATTGAGCCTAATACTCCTATATCTCAGCACTCGGGACCGAGAAGCACGAACCGTCGACTCTTCGAGCTGGGTCCGAGAGATCATGTAACTGGCGGAGGCCATGAGAACGCGGTTGCCTCTGAAGGCAGAACGTTTGTGCATGCAAACTATTTTCAGCTGCTGGAAAATGCCGGTTTAGCTGCCGATCTTGACAGTTCGCGTGTCGCAACACCTATAATTGAGGAGTCCTCTGGAAAAGTTGGAATTTCGTCTTCAGCATACAGTGAGGGCTACTTTGAGCGGTTTTTTGTGCAAGAGAGAGAGCTAGGACGCGGAGGCCGTGGTGCGGTTTATCTGGTTGAGCACGTTCTTGATGGAGTTTCGTTAGGACGATTTGCGTGTAAGAAAGTTCCTGTGGGCGATGACCATATCTGGCTAGAGCGAGTGCTGAGAGAGGTCCATCTTTTGCGATTGACGCACACAAACTTGGTGAACTATAACCACGTATGGCTGGAAAATGCGCGAATCACCCAGTTTGGACCAAGTGTGCCTTGTGCATTTATTCTTCAGGAGTACTGCAACGGAGGAACGCTGGAAGAGTATGTTATAAGACGATTTGGGATGTTATTTGGTGGGCCGACTGTATCAGACTTGAAAAGACGAGCAAGAAGGCATTCAAAAAATGGGGCTACTTCCCCTCGTGTCCAGCACGAATTTTTAACGCTAGAAGAGATTGGGTCATTTTTCATTGATATCACTACGGGGCTAAATCACTTACATCAGAATGGATATGTTCACAGGGATTTGAAACCTTCAAACTGCCTGCTTAACAACGCTGCCGGTGATTCTAGTGCTTTACCTCGTGTGTTAGTCAGTGATTTTGGTGAAGGTCAACGTGAAGGCTCGAGACGAGAAGCTACAGGGGCGACAGGAACTGTGGGATATTCAGCTCCAGAAACTCTTCGACGGGATGGTGACTTGGGGAAGCTCGCCGAATTCACTTTCAAAACTGATATGTTCTCTTTGGGCATGATTTTGTACTTTTTGTGTTTTTCGCGGTTGCCGTACGTCCACGATTTCAATTCCGAGTTTGATCAGCTGAAGGAAGAGGTTTGTCAGTGGCCGGGCTTTGACAAGTCAAAGGTTTCAAGCATTAGAAACGATTTACCGTTGGAGATATATGATTTGCTTTCAGATCTTCTGTCTGCGAATCCGGAAGACAGGCCAACTTCAGATGCACTGTTAGATTTGATCGGAGTCAATGTGGAATCGCGTCGAAAGAGATCTGCGAACGGTACGACGTGGATTAATTCCACGAGTCCTGCTCAGCCGGAGCTCCGGTCCGACATGTTTTCCTTGTGGAGATCGCAAGTTTCGGGCTCAGTTCAGCGACATGGAGAATCTGAGACTAATAGTTTTATGAGAGTGCCACCACTTGCGGCGCTTCCGACCGCGGCCGACTCCTCATCTGCTACAAATTCTGCTGAGTATCCGGACGATGAATCTGGTGACAACTCGTCTTCAGCAGAGCTTCAGACTCGCGACTTAGCTGAAAATTCTAGCATGTCACCCTGGGAGAGCGATGGACGATCTCTCGTGAAGCCAGAGTACTCGTTGACGCGACGCGATGCTACTGTCACTGGTTCATTTCGGCAGCATTCGCCTCGAACCATTGGCTGTACTCTGCTGTTGTCTTACGCGGTTGTCGGACTCTTCACGTCGTATGTCACGTACTATATAATGACTTTGCGAGCTCAGTCCGGTTTTCAGTAGGTGTATCAGTATATGTAGTTTGGGCCATTGAATTTTGAGCACTGGTCTCTACGGCACGAATATAGCAACTGCACTCATGTGATACTAAACAAAGCCTATTGCACTCCTTTAATAATATACTATAAAACGAAAGCACCCATGAAATAAAATCAGACTGTACACCGCCAAGATAATCCTTAGAATCTGATGCTCTGTAAGTACATCATTAAGGTCCGGAGTATGCACCTCTGCCTGACAAAATCATATACCAGAATCCTATGAGAGACCCGGATGGAAGACAATATTAAGCTAGGCAATGAACCAACAAACAAAACAACAAAAAATTAGATAAAAGAGCAAATAAACAAACAACACCACAGCCATGGAAAAAAAAACTTGCTAGAATCGAAGTCTGGAGAATTGGCTCTAACGAGATCCAACTAAAATGCTGACATAGACTTTGCTTGCTCTACCATCGATTCTTCGTATATTATCGCACGTCACCTCCCGCCACCGACTGCACTCTTATAGCTCATAACCACCAATTTGTGTTCATCTGAAAGTCTGGGTTCTGTGTGTACCCGTTAAGCACCACTGATACCGTAAAATCGACAAATTTTAATCTTTTAATTGCAGAATTCCTTGGCATCTGCTTAGCAAGTGCAGCCGTTGTTGCTGGCCGCCGGTGCACGTCGGTTCGGTCGCGAGAGATCAACACCCTTCGGAGTAGCTCTTTGTCGGGTTGACGCCGTCTCCAGAGGCAGGCGCTTAGCAATAGCCGTGAACAGCTCTGTGACGTTCTCTCCGCTCTTCGCAGAGGTCTCAAAGAAGAGCAATCCTGACTCCTTGGCGTACGCTTCGGCGGCCTATTGGAGAGATTTAGTAAGAGTGCAAAGAGGAAAAACATTAACCAACAGAGTTACATACGCTAGTTTCCACCTGTCGCTTGGCGGTTAAATCAAGCTTGTTGCCGGCAAGAGCGATGATGATGTTCTCGTTGGCCTGTCTCTGAAGCTCCTTAACCCAAGCCTTTGCCTTATCCAGCGAAGCCTAGAAATCGCACGATTAGCATTGAATCAACAAAATCAACGGATTAGTGTCCTTACAGCTTGAGTAATATCGTAAACAACAACCGCGCAGTTCGCGTTTCGATAGTACATAGGAGCTAATGACTTGTATCGCTCCTGGCCAGCGGTATCCCTAGTCGCCACGCGTTAATACCATCCAACTTAGTCGCACGAGCCCCTAACAAGCGCAAATCTCTAACAAGTCGACATACCAGATCTCAAACTTGATCGTAGTTGACTCATCGAGAGCGATGGTCTGGGTGAGGAAAGCGGCGCCGATAGTAGATTCTCGGTAATCATCGAATTGATCCTACGTACTAGTCAGTATACCTGCCATGCGCAACCGACATCCATAGCAACGCCCACTTACCTTAACGAATCGCAAAACGAGCGAACTCTGTATACGAATAGCAGTTAGTCAGGAAGCTCGCAGGCTACACAAAGTGTCCGGTCGGTGTAATGCTAACCTTGCCCACAGCGGACTCGCCTACAAAGAGTAGTCAGTATCACAGCTCTCAACTAAACATGCCCCAACAGCATCTACATCTTGCCCGACACACAACCTAGGATAAACCACGCGAGGAATAATCATCCTCGCGCCGGGCTACCCCAGGACAGCGGCGCCGAAGGGTGGCTGGTAGAGGATACGCACCGAGAAGAACGAGCTTGAACTGCGCAAACCGCGTAGCGGAAGACGAATCACGAGCACCGGCCATTGCAGAAGAGTCGGTAATTACGGGTCTGCTGGACGGAAAAGCAGGCGACGGTGCCTTTTGGAGGGGGTGAAGGTGTGGAGGAAAGGACGAGTAGGCGAATGCGAATAGGGCGAGCAGCATTCGCTGTAGTAACTAGACGTGGCGCCTAACGCGGACGGTCCGGCCTGCTGTTTCGGGTGCGGAAGCACGGGCAGCAAATGTGTTACTATGTGCATAAGTGCACTGTTTGCAATTTTTATGCCACAAACGCATGCTATACGTGGCTGCCTCTAAGAAACGATTACGACGCAGCGCACCAAAATAAGGAGCCGCCACTCTAATCAGCGCTCGTCTTCTGAGCATATGTCCTGCACTCAGCTTCTCATATACGCGAAGACAAACAGTAGACAAGCCCTTCTGCGTAGCTTGAGCACGTCCTTTTAAAGTTTTAAATATCAAGGGAAGCTGTCTCTAACTCTCTATGTTCAAAGCCTTTAGTGATCTAAATCTTAGTTCAAGTTCCTTAATCCTTAGTGGGCGCAAGCTCGAGAGCTCCTATATATACACGTGACTTGACACGTCACGTGATTGTGATTGATCCATCTTCAATCGAGTATCAACAGCTCTGCATCGAACATCAATTAGTTCAGACTCAGTCATTTCAAAGCGCAAAGTGCTCCAGCTGCAGCTTATATCTACTTATAGCATTGCTGATAAGTTGAATTGTGCATCTACTAGGCCAAGTGTTTTCTATCGTTAATCTGGTTGAATCGCTCTCCTGATTCGCAGCCTTCTACAATGCTTTTCTTCTCATTCTACAAGACTCTAATTGACGAGCAAGTACGTTTTTTCTCTCGATAGTTGTGCTGATTATTTTATCTAACACCGCATTTAGGTCACAATTGAGGTATGGACCAGTACTGGAGTCCTTTATACGGCCCGCTCTAACAGGACAGCTTAAAAATGACATGTCGATCCGAGGAACTCTCAAATCGGTAGATCAATTCTTGAATATCAAGCTTGATGATATAAGTGTGGTGGACGAGATCAAGTACCCACATCTGGTGAGCTCTATTTGTATAATGTTCTGATGAATTATTCTAATACTCCATTATTAGTCGGCTGTCAAGAACGTGTTTATTCGTGGATCTGTCGT
This sequence comes from Myxozyma monticola, assembly GCA_030568405.1. Taxonomy (NCBI): domain Eukaryota; kingdom Fungi; phylum Ascomycota; class Lipomycetes; order Lipomycetales; family Lipomycetaceae; genus Myxozyma; species Myxozyma monticola. Next base: position 31,200 of record JAJLTV010000098.1, on the reverse strand, counting down.
TAGATATGTTCACTTACCCGCCGCCGTTGTCGACACCGCTCTGCTAGAAGATGCCTCGCGGAAAGGTACGTTTGCTACGATTTTTGCTACTATTGCCATAGTATCGTGTCTAACATTTCACAGAGGCTGCATCTCAAGCTGCCAAGGCTGGGGGTCGGTGAGTTTAGCCGAGTGCATCGTTTGTGCTCCCGTTGTATACTACATTTCATCTTTTTCATGGCATACCGTCTACTCCAGCGTCAGATAATATAACATATTGTACAATATATAATCAGAGCAGAAGTTGGATCGATCAGATGAATTAAGCCTGACGCATTCCAAATTCTAGCACTTCTCCTACATCAGGATATCTGATTTCAGCATGATCCATGGCCCAGTCCGCCCAACCTTTCAGGAATTTTGAACCTCGCGAGAGTGTTTCTGAGTCTCCAATGACACTGAGATACCTTCTGGGCCTAGTTATCGCAACTATAACAACTGTTAATATAAGCGCACAAGGCTCGATGGATCATCAGCTTACCGTTTAACCGTCTATCATCTTTTAGAAACCCAATTTCTCCGGCGTCATTACTTCTAACCATAGAGATAATGATCGCGTTCTTTTCGCGGCCCTGAAAGCCATCTACGGATGATACTTCCAGGACGTCGCGTTCTCCATGAGAGGGCAGCTTATCCAAGAAAGCCTCCACCCGCTTGGATATAATCGATACTTGCGCGTTATACGGAGAAATAATACCAATATCCGAAGGCTTAACGCCATTCTCCAACAAATCCGAGACTTCTTGCAGTACAAGCCATGCCTCTAGATCATTAGACTTACTGCTACCGTCCACGTCAAGCTTTGCAGTGTCATCTGCAATGTCCTCTGGAAACTCTCCCCCTTGGGTATCAATCCATAGCATTTTGGTCTCAGTCAGTTCGCAGGGCTCGACATAGTTTAAGTCTGCCAAAGTTCTGTCCGCGACCGAAGCGGCAGCTGTAAGCTTTCCGTCATACATTGCCAATGATGGATACTGCATTATCACATCATTCATCCGATATTGCACGTTCAGAAGGTGTTTAATACCATCGCCATGTGCTGATACGAGTCTGTCAAATAGCGTGGTCCCCAAAATCTTCTCATTCGTGGCTGCTTTGATTGTTGGTGGTAACTGCTTGTTGTCACCGGCAATGATAAGTTTCTCGGCTTCCGGGTGCGTTAATATCGGAATCCAGCATTGAGGCTCCAAACTTTGAGATACCTCGTCAATTATGATTGTGTTGAACTCAACTCCAGATAGGAAATAACTTCCAGCTCCATGAAGTGTGCTAACAACTACTGCACCCTGATTCAATACCTCTCTAAGAGCCTTCTTTTCTCGTACTCTATAGTCTTTTCGTAGCTCTTTGATGTCTCTGTAAATTTCGTGCTTTTCTCGTCCTGATCTGGTTTTCTTGATTTTTGCAAAATTGTTGTCAATTTCATTCCGAATGTCTCGAACTATTTGACCAGAGTCTGAAGTCCGGAGTATCAAGTCCAGAGCATGTCGCTGTGTGGATGCTAGCAACCGTGCAGGATGACCCACTCGTAGCAAACTGGCAGGCGGAATGAGGCCATCCAAACGTTCCAGTATCGTATCCACAGATATATTACTGGGACCGCATACCAAGACACGCTGTCCCTTTGCGACAAGTTGCCGGATGATCTCAATCACAGTATAAGTCTTTCCAGTCTTGACTTCCGTTAGTTATTTGCAATTAAAAAAATGAAACAGCCATATTTACCCCAGGCGGGCCGTGTATTATTGAGATTTCACTTGAACTAACTGAGAAGGCAACAGCTGATTTTTGAGAATCGTTGAGAGTGTCATCCAGATATTTCAATCCCTTTCCGACATCTTTCGGCTTGACTGGGTGGTCCACGCCTAGCAGTACTCGCTGTAATGAGTTTGGTGCTGATAACTTGGAGAGCTCGTCCATAGTCTCGTCCATTCTATAAAGATTAGATTGGGACACTTATTTCGAGTGCTAACTTATGGTTAATGTACCGTGTATATGTAACTGCGTTCACAAGCTTGACAATCCATAATCTGCCATCTAGTGTAGCTGCTGCTTCCGAGAACTTGTCCTCGACAGATACTGAAATCAGCTTAGGAGAAGCGCGAAGAACGACCCCTTCCACACGCAAACTAGATGATGTAGCTGCCTTCTTCTCTGTCGCAGAGGGGATTTTCTCGACTGCCTTGATCTGGTCAGCTCAACCGATTCCTCTGCAATTGAAGCATAAAACTTACAACAATATCTCCTGTCTTGATTCCCGACTTAATCTCAGTTATTAACGCTATATCCGGTTCTAGTTCCAATATAGTTGTTCCTCCAAGCGCCGTCTTCACATTCGACACGCAGATATTGAGAATCGCTAACCCTCTGCGAGCCAGAACTTTGGGAGGAAGAGAAGAAATCTGCGCCTGCATCTGAGCAATATCCTCCGTTCGTTCCTTCTTCAATGCTGTTTTGAATCGTTTCGTCAGCTTTGCCAATGTCTCTGTGACTTTGTCGGGATTCAGTTCTCCAGTGGATGCTTTGTCGACTAGTGATTTAGCGCTTTCGTGAGGAGCACTCTTGCCTGCCGCAGCCTTGCGCTTAGGCGCCCCCGTATTGCTTGCCAGGTCCGCCATTTTCCAAGCTATACTAACAAGATCATTCAACTGTGCACGCCGATGTAAAGAATAAACCTGTTCTGCAATTAAGTACGAGATATCGAGTTGGCCGACGTAATTTTCCCCTGAATTTTGAAGTTAAAAATCCAACTCTACCCGCGTTGTAAATATTGACGCGTCTCCGCGTGCGAACAGCCGCAAGATCCGCTGCCATGTAAGCATCGATCCATGCACAGCTGATTCGTCATTTTAGGCATTAATTTACACAGATGTTGCTTTAACTAGTATTATGCCTCTACTATTGTTCTTCTGTCGTTATATGGCCGATTGACTGCTTTGTTCAGGCTTACGTTTGATCCTTTGATCGCGCGTTCGTTCTTCCAAGCTCCTCCCTTTCTTTGCGAACGATGATTTCCGCGTCAAGAGAACTTCCTAGCGAGCAGGCTGATGCAATCTTTGAGTCTTTGCGCTCAGACTCTGCTGGTATTGAGGCTTTATCTAGCGATGGTGAGATCTTGCACGTCAAAGTATCGAAATCCTCTTACGGAGAGCTGACATGATTCAACAGAGCTGACGACAATGCTGGGAATTCTCAAAGGCATCGGAAGAGATCCTGAGAACGTGTCTATATTTACTTTAGAGGTATTTACTTAGCCCAGTTTAACTCGGTGATGTTTGCTAAGCGGTCATTTTTGGTAGACTCTCGATACTCTGGTGCAGTATGCGAGTCCCATGAGGGAACCCAATATTCGACTCGAGGCGCTGCGAATCATCGCTAATGCATTACTTGCATCCCAATCTCTACGTAAAGAGTGGGAAAAGGCTTCAGATTTGGCAGAACAGTACATGGTACGTTTACGATCCCATATCTGCATGTGTTTACTAATAATTGCCAGGATCCTCTTGTCGACGAGGAGTTTGTAGTAGGCCGTATTCTTTTCCTGTCGACTATCGAGCCACATGACTATGATCCCGCTATAAGAGATACTTTTAATTACTATATTACTAAGGTGAGATGTTTACAGTCAGGTACCTACGCGCAAGCTAATCCCATCTGCATAGTGCCTGTATCGAGATGCTGACGAGCCCCTGTCCGATGTTGCTCAAATGGCTACTGTCGAGACTTGCAAGCTATTGTTCAACATTTTATGCAAATATCCTGATGATATCCCGAACTATGAGCATGTAGTAGGATCTTTGATTCGAATTTTGAAGCATCTCCCGAGGAGTTTGGTGCCCACGACAGCCTCAGTAATCACGTGCTTACTGAAACTTCCTTGCCCCGCGAGTTTATACTTCCCTGAAGAGTCCCCCAGCTCAATTTGTGCATTTTTCCTTGACATTTTGGAGAATTCGCTACGAGAAAAGGGTCTCGACGATCCAAAACTTGACGATCTCGTGTCACCCATCTTGCTACTACTACTCAAAGTGCTTGGCGCAGCAGATTCACCGCCTGTTAAAGATTATATCAAGTCAAGAGTTCTACCATCGGACGAAGAAAGAAAGAAGCCTCTTGGATTCTCTACATCCTTTCCATCGCTACTTCTGCAAATAGGTAGCAAGGCAGAGTTTATAAATAGCAAGGAAGTGGTGGACGAGTTGATGTGGGAGGCGAGCCACAAAGATGGTAAGCTGCAGCCGCTCAGGAACATCGGACCAGACTAACACATTTTGCGATAGTTCGTAAATTGATAGCCAATATAGGATTTGGCCATGCTGCAGGATATATAGTCAATCATCACATCAGTGTCCCTGACGATATTCTCAGCGACGAACTGGAGGCATCGGGAGTGAATCCAATCACTGGACAGCGATACGAAGATGAAGAAGCGCAAGGACCATTACTCTCAGATATGACAGACGAAGAAAAAGAGAGGGAAGCAGAGCGCTTGTTTGTGACGATCGAAAGGTAAGATTTATTGATATATTCTGCCTTTCTTTAGGGCTTCAACCTGACTGATTTGCAGGATCCGCGCTAATGGGGTTATCAGTATGGATAATCCCGTTCGGACGGCGGTAGAGTCGGGGAGATTCCGGGAGCTGTCGTAGCCACTGTCAGGCACACAGATTTTGAAATCTTTATGGAGCCAAAGGGCGAAGATAACAGTCTTGATTCGTAGACAAATGCTGTGGCTACAAAAACTGCGACTTTAAGAACTTCGATGCGTGGTGTTGATGGTGCATGGTGTTTACATTTTGTATAGGCGTTTTAAGAATCCTAGCAACTTATAGCTCACTGATTAACTCGAGCCAGCTTAAATTGACTATTGTAATCAGTATAGCTATATCTGCTTGTCAAACTGATCAGACGACAAATAGTAGTCCAAAAACCTGATCGGGGTTAGATAGAATCTGTTCAGTCATACTGATATCTCGAAGCTGACTCCGGGTGGCGCGGGATGACGTTTACGTCATTTTCAGGGGTAGTCTGCTATCGAGGCCCCGCAGTAACTCGATCGGCGGCAACTCGGCCTGCGATATCGCTGGACTTTCGATCCAGTCAGTATTTATCCCCGCAAGGTCTGATAAAGGCGCAAAGGGTCCCCGTCCCCCTTTCCGTCTCGCTGCTTCTTCCCTCCCCAACTATACTCGCCAGTTTGCCATTGCACACATGGCGACCGCTTCCGTCACCGGCGCCGCGCTCATCGCGTCATCGCTCTACGAACTCGGCGTGCGCGTCGTGTTCGGCATCGTCGGCATCCCTGTTATCGAAGTGCGTATGAAAATTCTTATCACGCTGCCATAAACTAACACGTCTCTACAGGTTGCCGACGCTTGCATCGCTAAAGGCATCAGATTCGTCAGTTTCAGAAACGAGCAGTCGGCGTCTTATGCTGCTACCGCTTATGGATATTTGACTGGCAAGCCGGGCGTGTGCCTCGTCGTAGGCGGTCCCGGAGTCTTGCACGCAATTGCTGGAGTATGGCTCAAGTGACGCAGTATTCTAAAACTTTCTGACGATTTTTACCCCAGGTTGGAAATGCGACGCACAACTGCTTTCCTCTTCTACTTCTCGCCGGTTCATCAGAGTCACATCAAGTTTACAAGGGAGCATTCCAGGAAATAGACCAAGTCTCCACTTTGGCGCCCATGACAAAGTTTGCCGGGCGCCCTCCGTCCCTCAACTTGCTACCTGCTACTATCGAAAAAGCTTACAGAACGGCATATTTTGGTCGTCCGGGAGCTACTTATGTTGATCTGCCGGCTGATTTCATACAAGGCTCTGTGAGCATCGAGGATACGATGTCGTTAGTCGAGGCACAGAGTGCACCCAAAGTCATGGCTGACAGCTCTCGCGTACATGCAGCTGCTCAACTGATCAAGAATGCATCGTCGCCTCTCGTCATTATCGGGAAGGGAGCTGCGTATAGCCAATCGGAGGCTTCTGTTCGTAAGCTCATTGACCAGACGTCTTTACCCTTTTTGCCTACACCCATGGGAAAAGGTGTAGTGCCGGATTCCTCTCCATTGAATTTTGCTGCCGCCAGAAGTGCTGTTTTAAAGAACGCTGATGTTATTTTGCTTCTTGGCGGAAGACTTAACTGGATTCTGCATTACGGAGAAGAACCTAAGTTTAAGGAAGGGGTGAAAATCATTCAAGTTGACATATCAAGTGAAGAAATTGGAACCAACAATCATAAAGGAATTGAACATGGCCTTGTTGGGGATATTGAGCTGGTTGTTAAACAACTCACCGTTGAGCTGCAAGGCTTCAAGTTTTCCAACATTCCTCAGGCTCTTCAAGCCTCGAAAGCCAAGAACACAGCTGCCGGCGAAAAGAAAGCAAATATTGCGACTTTGCCTATGAGCTACCAGCACTCTTATAAGATCATTAAAGAGGCCATCAAGGAGACGAATACAAAGGCCATTTACATTTCCGAGGGCGCAAACACGATGGATACCGCCCGAAGCGCATTCGATGTCGAGCTACCACGGCAGCGTATGGATGCCGGTACTATGGCGACTATGGGCGTTGGTATTGGTTACGCTATTGCTGGTAAGTAACTTACTTTCTTGAGAGTCAAAGTGACCAAGTATTAAACTAGAAATATAGCCGCAGTAGCGCATCCAGACTGTCTCCCAGTCTGCATCGAAGGCGATTCTGCGTTTGGATTTTCCGCTATGGAACTAGAGACTGCAACCCGATCAGGAATTCCATTGGCCATTTTCGTGATGAACAATAACGGCGTATATCATGGGGTTGAGCCTACAGCGTATTCTGCGGTCTCAGAGAAACCACTTCCTAGTACGGCTCTCGGGTTTGAGACGCGGTACGACTTGATTTCCCAGGTACGTGGACCATTGTAAAATGCTCTATCGTTAATGGTACTAACTACAGTACAGGCTGTTGGCGGAAAAGGGTTCGTGGCTAGAAATCCAGAAGAGCTTCATGCTGCGGCTGTCGAGGCTCTCACATGCGGTGGAGTCGCGGTAGTCAACGTGATTATTGACCCAGGTGCAAAGACCAAACTTGTGCGTGTTTACTTCTCCTTACCGCTAATGTTGTTTGAGACCATGATAGCTGACTAAAATTCGTACATAGGAATTTGGCTGGCTGGCCAGCACAAAGAAGAAACCGGCATCCAAATTATAGGTTGCCGGCTAGCTTCATAGATGGTTACAATCTCTCTAGTTTTCTGTAACTAGTTATAAATAAATGCACTTCACGAATTGACCCATTTCATAACTCCAGTTATTTTAGTCCATGCAGAAATCAAAAATCATATACTCCGCTCGCAAAGCACCCACTATATGACATCGTCATCATCTTCAGCGGGCAAATTGTCCAGCCAATCGTTTATGTCTCCCGTCAAGCCGTCCATACGGTCCTTGAAATAGTCCAGTACATCAGCGGTTCCTGTAGGTTCGGAGCCACCGGTAAGCTCAATAGTAGCTGAAGCAGCCGCGGGAGCTTGCGTAGACGACACGATTTCAGCATCTGGTCTATAGGTAGGAAACTGAACAGGGTCCATCCATCCATCAGGCAAAGCCTTGAGATGTCCGCCGAGCGTGGCATTACTCGCCGCAGCCGTCATATTCAAAGATGCACAGAGTACGTCATAGAGTTCAGTGTTGTAGAAAGGCTCGGCCTTGAAGCCCGAAGGAAAATGAGGACCGGATGCCAAGAATAATGCTCGCATCAAAGGATGGGTGTTGTTGAAACCATGCAGGCCCTTCGGATGGAAGTCGTAGTTGTACTTCTTAAACCGCTCTTTCGTAGTAATGGCCCAACCTGCTTCAGGGACGATCCAGATCGGAGCAATGAGATCTTGGTACTCACCACCAGATGGTCCGCCAAAGTGCCATTCCTCAGGCATCTCGTCGCGCAAATAAACATCAAAATGGTCGAGGGACTCGGTTTCTTCGTCGTCATCTGCCGTAATTCTGCTAATCGAAGATTTAACCACGTCATAAATCTGTTCGGTGGTATTGTACGCATATGGACGAAGGCCATATAAGGGCCAACCATCGATATGCTCCACGTTGTGGGGAGAAATCAAGTCGTCGATAAAGATGAGTCTGTCGTTTGCAGTGGAGGCCATGCCATGGTCTGACACGATGACCACATTGACAACCGAAGAAATATTTCGTTCCTCCAACCCATCAAAAATAGCACCCACCATGGTATCAATCTCACTCAAGCCGGCATCGATCTCCGGTCCCAACGTGCCATACTTGTGTCCCAATGTGTCTATGGTAGGGACATAGCATAAGATAAGTTCGGGCCGCTCATCGATTTCCAGATCCAGCCATCCTAGGATTCGCTGGGATTTTCTTGGGAGCGTTTCACTCTTGTTGAACTTGTCCACAAACTCGGGCGTATAGTCGCCCCATGGCGCTTCACTTCCTGGCCACATATGAATCGCGCTCTTTAAATCATTCTTGCTCGCAGTCACCCAAACAGGCTCTCCCTTCCACCACTTCGACTGCATTGAATGAGCCGGATCATGATAGTTAAACTCCTCATCAAACTCGGGACTGTAAAATTGATTTCCGACAATCCCATGGCTAGACGGATAGAGTCCCGTGACCATAGTGTAGTGGTTCGGGAAAGTCACTGACGGAAACGATGGATACATGAACGGCGCGCTATATTCAGCACTGAACATTTCCCACATAGTTGGCGTGTACTCTGGAGTGAGATAATCCGGTCGGAATCCATCAAGTGATATGTAGATGGTGGTCGGGTAAAAATCATGAGTCCCGTTGGTCACGATGGACTTTGACGAAGAAGTCGAAGACGATGACTTGAACGGATTTAGATTTGCAATATTCAGCTTGTGCTTGATTACCGCAACGTAGATAGCTATCCCAACTATTCCAGTAACTAAAAGGCACAGCAGAAAAAAGCAGAATGTTTTAACGCAAACATAGAATCGTTGCTATACATTCAGGTCAGCCTGTACAAATCAAGGAGTAAATAAGCAGTAACTAAGAATCATACCTTCTTTTTCATATGTTTTAAATGTGATTCTGCGTCAACTTCAATCTCTGTTTCACTCTCAAAATCGGTACTGTCGTTTTCCGATACTTTCTTGTAACCACCGCTCTCGTCGCCAACATCAAATCCCACCGTCTTTCCCGGCTTTGATTTCTTCTTCATTGCTGATTTCTGTAGTACTGTTGCATCCGAGATAAGCTTCTCGCTAACATCATGTTGCAGCAAAATCTGACGGTCGTAATCATGTGGATCGTAATCCCCAGTAATATCCTCCCCCTCCATGTCGACGCTATCAAGCGAGTCGTGGCGCCGGGTTTCCATCTTTAAATATTGTTGATCCTACGTCTGCATGCCAGAACCGAAAAGATACAAGCGGCAATATGATCTAGAATAGCTAACCCACGTTAGAGGCGCTATAATGGACAATCTCAGCAGAGAGTATAGCACTTGTATAAAACTGGGATGTCTGCTGCAGCCGTGGCGGTATCGAGGACTTGAGGTTCGCTGCAGCCGCGGGCGGCGTTAAAGCGTTCCTGTCTCCCGCACCGGGTAACTGTCAACCGAAAACTCTAACTCCTGTGGCAATAAAGTTTTACAGAGTTACCCGCCTTTACATACGATCAACAGCTGCCTTCCAGTTCAAAACAAGTTTCAATCGTTCAATCGCCACTGCACATTTGCTTCAAGACGTTCTATAGTCGATTCTATACAGGCACATAGGCCAAATTATACGTTTGCAGTAGAAGCTGCCATTTTGCCAGTTTGATTTTTTTGTTTTGGAACTCTTGAAATGTCAGATTCGGAGTTGCTACAGCAGATCGCTCAGTTAGCAGGTGCGTATTCCATGGATTCAGCATTAAGCAGCATTCTAACAGATATTGCAACAGGAGCGATCAACCGCCACAAAAATGCAGAGCAGCAGGGTGCAGGTGTGTTAAATAGGCTCTTTTCCAAATTATACCAACTAACTCTTGATGTGTTTCAGATCCAGCGCCTGCATACGGAGCTGGAAATCATTACACGGCACCTTATGGCCAGCCTTATGCGCGTGGAGGTGCCCGCTCTGCATATCGCGGAGCTCGAGGTAAGCCATTAATCAACATCTCACATCACTTTTTATTCTGACAGTACAAAGGCCGCGGTCGTGCATCAGCCTACCGCGGTTCGCACGTCACCCATCGCAATAGGACATTAGTTTTGTCAACCAACACACCAAAGAGTGGCGCAGAAGAAAGCGATGCTTCAGGTTCTGGAATGCCAAATGCACAATCTGATGGTGCTGCCAAATTTGTGTCCAAACGCGACCGACATATGCAGCTCATCAACACGTCGGTCTATTCTAATCTTACCCAAGCGCGGAATAAGGCGATCGAACAGACACGGCTCGCAAAACAGTCGAAGATAGAACTGCGACGTGCAGCGACATTACAGAGGCAAAAAAATGAAGCGGCTCTTGCGAAGAGTGTCATCGGGACACACGAATTTGTCGATATTGACGGTCTTAAATACAAAGTTGAAGTCAACGGCAGCAAGCTCGTCCGCGTTGCAGGTAAGGCTTTTTGCGGACAGTTCAGGTTTTACAGATTTTTATTAAAATTCTAGACGATTCAGGAGATGCTACAGTTTCGTCGGAGTTTTCGTCTCCGAGAAAGGCTATCGTCGGTGGTATCACTTTCTTACGCAGTAAGAACGGAAACTTATGGCGACGAGGAGCGGTCACCGCAAAGAAATAGTGGGTAATCAGTTTTGCGGACATTTTGCGCTATATTTACTAATCATGCAGTGAACGGAAGATAAACCCCCCAAAGAGCGATATCCCTTGTCGTTACTTTACAATGACTGGTTTCGACCCCCCTTTTAATTTTACGGGTTATGATATTATGATTTAGCTGCTAACATACATAGGTAAATGCGAACGAGGAATTGCTTGCAAGTATACCCACTCGCCCACACATGTTGCGCTTTGCCCCCTATACCTGCAAAATAAGTGTCGCAATCAGTCGTGCGACCTTTCGCACACACCTACAGCTCACAACTCACCGCTTTGCGTACATTTCCAACGTGGTCATTGCACGAAGCCGGATTGCCAGTATTCGCATATGACGCTCGCACCAGATGCCAAGATCTGTCGTGATTTTGCTACGACTGGATATTGCGACAAGGGTGAGAAATGTAAAGAGCGCCACGTGTTTGAGTGTCCTGATTTCGCGGCCACAGGTAAGTGTGCAAAGGCTGAAAAGGGACGATGCAAGTTGAAGCATGTTTTTCATGCCGGAGCGGGCCGACATGTTGAGGAAACTGCAGCGACGCATGATGCGCTGTTTGTCGATGATTCTACTGCGCAGAGCGAGATTGGAAATATTGGAGCAGACGTACTGAGCGGTGTCAAGGCTCATCTGAAGCACGACGATGAAGCGGATGGAATGATGATTAATACGTCAGAGTCGGAAGACGATGATGATGACGATGATATGGACGATGACGAGGATGATGTCGAATTTGATTCAGATATGTTTGAAGAGAACAGTGATGCAGAGGACGCTCCGTCGTTTGGAGATGGTGCGGACTTCATCAAGTTCTGATCAGCTTCCTGGTTGTTTTTTGCACTTTAATTTTTTTGCCCAAGGATATTACGGTCGGGCCTTTATGAAATGTATAGTACCCCTGGTTGTTCCCTGTTTTTATTATGGAGGTTTGATGATTGGCGTATGTTGCATCCGATATGACGGGTATCATACAATCACATATTTTGGCTGAACCGTGCAGCTATCGTCATACACCGACCTGGGCTACAGATGAGCTAACTTTGGCGCATTAGTTGGCAGTAGTTTTGATTCCAGAAATCATTCATTTTTAAGTCAGTGAACCGCAAACAGCATGAGTTTGAGGAGTTGTATAAAATTTAATAAACCTATTCACATGCATTGTTAAAATCAATACTTTGTAGACTATATAATTATAAAGACCCAATTTCTCCAGAAATTCATAAAAGCATGCACAACCCGTTCAACCATGAAAGCTCTGATGTAAGAATCTACTATAAACAAATTCCACCGAACCCACGCCCCAAAACAGAACGAACAAAGCAAAACAACGCAATAAAATCAAAAACAAAAATATCAATAATTCTAGCGGATTTGTGCCAGTCTTGACGTATTAAGATGGACGCCAATCTCAACCTGCTGAGTCTTGTGATTCAGAGCGTCGACGCGTTGGTTCTGAGTTTCTAGCTCAGAGTGCAGCGATTTCGCCATAGAGTTCAATCTCGACGCAGCTGCACCGACATCGTCTAGGGTAGCATCGATGTCACGTTCCAACTCGAAATCCTCATCATCAGGTTCAAACTGAAAGCGTGATTGCTGCGCAAGGTCCGCCTTCTGCCGCTCCATCTGCTCTCGGTAGCGCTGTTCCGTCTCTGTGAGCTGTCGCCGACGAGTTCCTGGAACGTTACCCATAGCCTGCCCGATACGCTGCTGGGCCTCATATTGTTGGCGTCGATTGTTCTCACGCTGGACTTGCTGACCGTGAAAGTTGTCGCGAATCTTCAGCTCGCGCTCTTGTAAACGACGGCGCGAACTGAATGGATTCGACACGTGCACAGCAAACATCGACCGATTTAGAGACTTGAGCTCTTTGGAGTAGTCTTCTCCCAACTTCGTCTGGTTCTCCGTAACAGCAATCGAGGCCTCAGCACTAGCTAGCCGGTCACTCTGCTCGCCTAGCATCTGCAGCGTACGAAGACCTGAGGCTTCGGCGTCTTCTGCATGACGTCTCGCGCTCTGTGCGACCGTTAAACTCTCCTTTTTGACATAGCGCATTTGCTGCTTCATCGCCTGAACTTCGTTCTCTTCATCTTCCTGATCCTGGTCTCGTGCTTGGTTTTCCTCACTATAGCCGTCATATCCGCTATACGCATTTGTACCTTCCCGAGCGGCCCGCTCGGCCTCTGTCTCCATAATCGAAGGGTCATAATCGCTCGAAGCCTGTTGGATCTTCACTGGAGCCTCAGGTCTAAATCTGTTTCGCGATCCTTTAAAAAGCTCTTTCCGCGTCGAGTCCGCGATTGAGACAGCATCGTCTTCAGCGTGTCGGCTACGCATGGTAGACGCAAGGCTGACGCTGCTGCCGTATGGATTGAAGCCCTCGTTGCCCTCGTTAACAGACGGCGGAGTCGAGTGGTATGAAGGAGCAGTTTCATTTCGGCTGCTCGCGTAGCCGCTAGCGTACTCGGGTAGTGTAGCGGCGGAAGCAGCGGGTTCGTTCATGCTGTAAGGGTTGCTCGATGGACCCGCCGAGGGGCCCGCCGAGGGACGACCACGTGCGGGCGCGTATCCGTTACTGGGAGGAGCGTCCACCCGCCGAGTGTCGTAGGGGTTGTGGGCTGGACCTGAAGCCTCGTACGGGTTCGAGGAATAGCCCCCTGCGCCGCCAGACTGAGGTGCCTGGCCTCCGTAGGGATTGTAAGGGTTCGAGGCCACAGGAGCTTGCGATCGAGCGGGCCCGGCGGGAGGCGCGGAGTTGTAGGCGTTGCTGCCTATCGCGTAGGGGTTAGGCCGCGGGTCTGCAGCACGAGCAGCGGCGTAGTCGGGGCTTTGCGTGTAGGGGTTGCCGAAAGTCGTTTCGTCGGCGTCCATCTCGGAGGGGGTGGGCGACGTGCCCCGTCTGCTGGACTTGCGACCGAGGAGCTTCTTCATGGCGGAAAGAGGTCGAGAAACAGATGGATTCTGTAGCAGAGCACTGTCTGTGTAACACCGTGTAACAGTCGCAGGCCCGGGTCCGCTGAAAAGTCGTGATACGAGTTGCAGAGATTGCGGTGAAAGTGGCGAGGGCGGCAAGTTAAGCTAATCGACGCGGGGCGCGGCGCGAAGGGGCAGCGCCGCACGCCTCGAGCTTTTTTGGGAACTCGGATTTTTACTTACGGCTGTTCCTGGCAATATCTGCAGACAAGCCATGTTTGATATCAGCAGTCGGCGGAGTCGCTGAGACGACCATTTGGTACAGCAAATAGTCTATTACTACACTCCACAACGGTTATCCAACCAGAAAACAGTGATAAAACGATAATAGCAAAGAAAGCGACAATGAAATCCCAAAACCCATGCATGACCTTGTGGTCCGCATCGCAATACACTTGCTACAACGTATACTTGCAAGCATAAACAAACAAGACGCACCGTTAAACACGTTACTCCCAGTCCTCTTCCTCCTCATCGGTCTTCTCCACAGTTGCTGTCGCAGCCGCAGGCGTTGCTGCTCCTGCAGCCTGCAGATCAGCATGCGAGTTAGTTGCAGACACCAGATCATAGCTGCTCTCGCTGGATGGACGCGAGCTAGTCGTCTTCGACCCGGGTTCGTCGGTTGCAACATTAACAGTCACTACCGGCGCAGCAGAGGCGGTAGCAGCGGCCGTAGCGGCCTCTTCGGCGCCCTTGAGCGTCTCAGTAGAATTGGACGGCTTAGCGGCCGGAGTAGAAGTCTCGTCATCCTCCTCTTCCTCTTCGTCCCAGTCAAAGTTGTCGTCAGTGTTTCCGGCATCAGTGAGCAGCTGCTTCCGTCGAGCCTCCTCCTGGTTAATCTGCTCGCGTAAAAAGTAGTACCGCTTCCAGAACTCGTCATATGTGACGCTCTCCGGCACTAGCTTCTCCATCAATTTGCGCAGTTCAGGGTAGTGGTCCAAGTCGTCCGCAATCGTCTCCGTCTTGGAGTCGACCGAAAAAGTCGCAGCAAACGCGTCATACGTAGAATCGCCCGCGTCGGCAGCCAAAAAGGGCTCCACAGAGCTGTGAAGCGCGTGCAACTGCGCATCCAATCTTGTCGTGTAGATTTGTCGCTTGATGTCCTCCGGAACGTCAAACAAGACATCCTTTGTCAATCCGGAGCCCGACAGACCACTGCTCTCCGCGTCCTCGTCAACCTCACCGGGGTCGATCGTCACAGCGTCCTTCAGCATCTCCCCCACTTCCTTGCCAAACTGTGCAATGTACACGCTGAAGTCGATCTTGTCGAGATCATCAATCTGCGCCTGGGCTTTCTGCTTCAAGACTCCAAACATTCTGCTCGTGCTAGCTGGCGCCGTCCGCACAGTCGCGCGTACGCGGCTCCGCGTCGACTCCGAGCCAACGACGTCGATGCTGCGTCGTGTGTTCGCCACAAGGTTAGTCGCTTGCGTGGAGACCTGGTTAGCGATCGTGGAAGAGCGCAGAGTGGTCGTGATTGTCGTCAGTTCCTTGGTTGCGAGCTCCTGTGCAGCTGAGATGTCCTTTCTCGTCTCCTCGATCGCCACACCGCCCTAAATCAGGGTCAGATCCACGGTTGCTACAGACTCTCTCTCTCATCCCATGCGGATTGTCATACCTGCTTCTTTACGGACTCCCAAATTCCGCCAATCTTCGCACCCCAGGCACTAGCCTGGAAGCTCTGAACGGCCTCGTTGATCTCCTCGGACAGCGTAGGCTGCTGCACATGCTCTCCGCCCTCGGTCTCCGCAGCAGCGTCCGTAAGAAATTCCTTGTCCGGCAGCGCCTCCTGCTGAATAGCGTCGTAGGCCGTGTCCATGACCGCAAAAAGTGCCTGGTTCCTGGATCAAATGTACTGGATATCGCGTGCGCGGCACTCTGCCCTGTGTTTTCAGGCCTCGAAGCTGATCTGGTAGACGCGATCTGTGAGGAGCCGCAGTTCGTATCACGCGTGCGTTTTGAGAGCGCGCGTCTGCAGCGGGCTGTCCCGAAACGGCGGCATAACTGCGCCGCACGCGGACTATATGACGTACTTCATTATGATCCCAGCCCTCTGGGATCCTGAGATACTGAAGACAGATCTATACAGTTAAACATGCAGGAATGATAGTATTGACTATAGTTATTACCAAAGAAGCAATATATGAACTAGAAACTGAATGAAACGCAAACCATTAGAAACAATGCCCGCAGGCGGCAACCATTAATCTCAAAAAACGACCCAAAAGCGCACCTCCAAGAACATCCCGATTATCAAACACCAGTCCTTAAACCCGTAAAATTATGAGCCCAACACCATATACACCAACCGTTTATACAGTTATATGCTATATCAATCACTGACCGCAGTAAACTAACCCTTTCAGTCCAGTTCCTCCCTCGTTCGCCGTCGCTTACGGCCCTCGTATGATACAGTCGGCTCTCCTACTCCCATGCCCGATCCCCGAACTAGCTTGCAGTTCAACTCCAGCCCAAGAACATCCTCTATCCAGAAGCACATCGAGTCTGTAACCGATGGACACATGCTAATATCAAGTTTCTTCAACTTCAACCGCCGCAAGCATGACCCATCTCGCTCAACCATAGTCCGCACAAGCTCAGGTCTATGACAAAACTCTTCACCATCCCCGTCATCGTGGAATAGCATCCTTCGAAACATCCTCGCAATTCCACTATCGCTAATCGTCGTGCACGACAAATCTAGAACTTCCAGATGCCGCAGGTATCCAATCTCCGTAGCCACCAGATCCGTAACCGATGGATTGACGCTGATACTCAACTCACGCAACATGGGACAATGCTCCACAATTTTACGCATCAAATCCGCGCCGTATTGAGGAGTTGAAAAAAAGATCCCAGGGCATCGAGCAAGGCTAAGATGTGTCAACCGAGCCCCGTTGCAGCGATTCAAAGTCGCCACGAGTTTCGAGTCAATCAGCATCTCGCAACTGTCCAATGTGAGTGAACATAAACCACGGTATTCGTCCAAAATCACTGCACGCGTCTCGCCAACAAAACTGCTATCGTACTTTGGCTCGTCGCCGGCACTGCTAAATAGAACCGTTCTAGGAGTCATTGAAGTAGAGCCCATCACAAGCGTAGTACACTTGGATGAAATCGTAGGCATGCGTTCAAGCCACGACCCCTGCAAAATAATTGTCGAGAGTAGAGGATTATTTCTAAAATCCGTACGTTCAAAGTAGTAATTTCCATTTTCTGCCCGTGAACTTGCATGCACGTCAATGCAAGAAAATGATCGCAAATTTGGCATCATAGCGAGAAACTTGTCGAGCTCGAGATGATCAACATAGACTGAGACACCCTTGCCTCGTATTCCCGGCTGGCCACATTCAGCAGCCGGAAGACCGCCAAAGTTGAAGACTTCAAGGCAGCGCATGGGCTTAAATTCCGGTGAGCCCGCTACTGGAAGCTCAAGAGAGTAAAGAGCGCGGCATCTCCCGTTCTTGGAAGGGTCGTAATAGCAGTCCAAAATCTTCAGCCTGGGCAAAAATCCACGACTCATGATGTGCGCCATGTCGGACAAAATTCCCGCGTGAATACGCAATACAGTCAGCCCGCTCATTTGTAACCAAGCCATATCTCCAAGCGTGTTCCAGTTGTTGAGAGCAAGCCCGATGGACTGATCCAGATCTAGGTATCGAAGTCGTCTGCTCGATTGCCATGGCCGTCGCTCCGCATTATCGGCTAACATAGAATCCAATGGACCAAGAGGCACTTCTTGCCCAAGAACTATTGCCATACACATGGATCCGCAAAGCAGTGTCAAGTTGTTCAGAACCGCAGTCTGGATACCCCATGCACCATTAGAATCGCCACCTCTAGCTCTCCTGGTGCATGACTGCATAATCTCCGGTGTAATTGAAGAGGGTTTGCAGCCGCTAAAGTCGATGTCGGTCCATAGTTGCGGAGATGATTGAATGAAATCTCGCCACGTCCTGGAAACGCGCTGAACGCGCACCATTTCGAGGAAGGGCAGATGCAGAAACACCATCTCAAGGATCTCCAACGGAAGGCGGTCAAATGGGTCGGACGCATAGCTGCACACCTCCTTGCCCTTCCTGGTCTCATACCGGCCCGCCAACATGTCGCTAAGCCTGCGCAAGCCAGTCTCATAAATAACTGCTGCTTCGCTATCACGTTTTGTCAATTGCAGTATCTTCCCCAAAAGAATGTAGCCCTGTTCAGTCATTAGCCTTGAGCATAATCTGAGCCTAAGAATTGGGGAGCACCTTTTCGCACAATTCGTCCGATTTGATCATGCACTTGGCGTCGGCTTCCGCGGCATCGTACATTTTGCCCTCCATCAGACATCGGCATCTGTTCTCAAGTAGAGATATATCGACCGGAAGGCCATTCCTCCTTCGCGCATCGATCGCCTAAAGGGCACGGTTAGTCCTGATCCTCGATAATGTAGCACGTGGACGCTTACTCTGCTGAAGAGCAAGATCGCGTCCCCAAGAGCGCCCGCTTTCATAGACTTGCAACCTTGCCGTGACAAGATAACGTGGATGGGAGTCAAGCCGGCCGACAGCTCCTTTGTCCCAGAGGTGACTGGCGCGCAGTAATGGTCGCGTTCTTCCATGTAAACGATAGAGTCCTGGAATGTCCTTGCGAGGTCGCACTGGGGTATTACGCGCGGATGGACCTTCGCGGCATCGCACGGTTGATCTCGAGGTACCTGAGAGACTCGAAGCTCCGGCGTTTACACGTGGGTTTGGGACAGGCACAAATAAACCGCAATGGTCCACAGATATCTACAGATCGTTCTAAAATTCGCAGGCAAACGTAGATTAACGCGATCTAATAAGTTTTACAAAGATGTTCACGTTCAGTGTGTTAATGTGACTGATATAGATCTTCATCGAGCCTAATCCGGTGCTCGCCCCGGATCTGGCTAGTGACCCGTATTTCAGACCACGCAGCCGCAGTGACTTAGGTTAAGACTTGTAAGCGCCCCGTTGCGATGTTAGACAGTGGCAGACACCTTTCCAAGGGCGGCCATCTCGCATCTCAGACAGTGATCTCAGACATTAAAGGGGTTGTACCGCTCTACCATCTTGGTGGAACTTTAGCAACTAGAACCTACCCCAGTCTGCCATTACGGCTCATTTTACTGTGTTCGCGCCTCAGTCCATCAGGTAGTTCTTGAGCAGCAACTTGATGTCCCGTGATATCTCCTGCACGATATCCCACGACACATTGACCGACCACTTAGTCCGCGAGTCCAGCATGTCCGCGCCTGCCGCGCCGTGCAGCGTGATAAGCTTCAGAGTCACCAGCGTGGCAAACTGTTCATCAGCCAGGGCTTCACATGCAAACGACCAAAACCAGGCCTAAACAAACATTGCGCGTACCTGCGTCTGAACATCGACAGACATCGCAGCCTGATCCGGTGCGATGGATTTAAATATAGCCAGCAGGCGCTCGTACTCGAACGCGGACGGCGCCAGCAGGCGGCTGTTGATCTGGACAAGGGTCAGCCCCTATTGCACCCCAGTCATCGCAATCGACAACAACAAGAACAACAACAAAATCAACAACAAGCGCAACACCAGTAACACGAGTCACATACCTTGTCTTTGAACCGCTGATGGCTGAAGTTCCGCACCTTCTTCCGCTGTTCGCGGATCCGAGAAAAAAGGCGAACATCGTTCTTGGGCTTGTTGTACGACGCAAGATACGCTGCACACAGCAAGAACTTTGAGAAGATCGGCATGCTTTGATAGCCGCCGCTTTCTGATTCCCGCACTGTCTTATCCTTAACTGACAAGCGCGACATCAGTGAATTCGCAATTAAATTCTCTGATAACAGTGTGTTCTCGTTCATTTTATACAGTCTGTACCACCCAGTCTGCGTGCTCTGCGCTTTAAACTCGCCCTCAGCCACTGGCTTAGCGTAAATTGGGAAAGCCCGGAATAACGCTTCCTTTAGTTGAGATATGTCAGAGCCATATAGTGGAAAATGTGTGGTGACGAAAATTTGACACCAGGCTGCCCATAGCGATTCCAATTGCTCGTCAGTCAATGGCTCGACCGAGTCCGAAGCAGGAAGGGGCATCAAGCGTCGCACGGTTGCCAAAGGTTCTGCGCACAGAACAACGACTGTTTCCGACATCGAATAGGGTGGAAAGTAGATGTGAGGAATCGTAGTACTCTGAGCCTTTTGAGGATAAGTGCTGGAAGACGTAACGATGATGAAGGACAAGGTATGACTCGGGAGCTAAAACCGTCAGTCAGGTATTTGACAAGGGCGATACGGGATATTACCATTTCATCGACTTTTGTAATAAACTGAAAGAACGGTTCTGTCGCCTCAGCCAGGTCCTCAATCGCATGTAGCACAATAAAATGTGTACGATCCCGATCCCAGCCGGATAAAATGTCGCGCAATTGCTCAAGGAATGATGCAAGAGACATGCACACATGCACATATTCTCGTTCAATAGAAGAGTTGTACTTTAAAGCGCGCAGGGATGCGAGGATCCGCTGCATGGCGACTCTTAACGAACCACATTCCTCGACCGCGATCCACGTGTGCGAATATCCAGTCGCTTTCAAAAAGCCGCGCAGTATAGAAGACTTGCCGGTAGATGCCTGACCACTTATGGTGAGTGCCGGTGCGCAAGTAATTGGATCCTATATTCATTATATTAGATAGTTTCGTCAATTGGCTTGGGATCAATGCGTACCGCCGAGAGGAAGCTGTTCAGGAGTTCAAGCTGGTAGAATCGCGCAGGAAACTCATACGTGAGCCCCAGAAGTTGCTCATGGCTCAATGAGGTCATTCCACCTCACTTTTAGAAGTCTGCACTCTCCAGATCATACAAGTCAATATGGCATATGGAGTTAAAGTCAAGTAATCCACTCTTAAAGGTCGCGACGAGATAGATCAGACAGGAGTTAACCAACGTCCTCGAAATTCAAAAGTTCACTTCACGTGATCTAAACTTTAATCTGCGAATTGAAAATTCATCCCGAGAATCCGCTGAATGTCCTCTTCAGATTGTCAATAGCCATTTGTATCCACGCGTACAAACCGTTCTACAGACGTTCGGCGCGGTCATTGCTAATTGGACCGTTGGACGCTTTGCATCCACTGTTTGACAATTGCAATTTGTCTATCACAATGGTGTCCGTGCCATCAGCATCACGAATGCGCGAGCTCCTCAAGCTCTCGTGCTCAGTGTTTGAGACGTTCTACAACCCGACCAACATTCGAACTGGAAACAAGATTTTGCGCAGAAAGATGAAGGGACCGGCCGTTGCATCATACTACCCGTCCAAGTCGCCAGTGTCAAATATGGATATTCGGGATGCATTCCCGATGTTTGAGTTTCCTTTACCTGAACACGAGGCTTTCCGGCAGCAGATGACTGATATGTACGTCCTCATTTCTCAGCTTTCGAATCTTGGTTTTAGTGGTTTATTTGTATTAACTGTTTATTTTAGTCGACGACGAAGAGGAAAGGGACCGCCCAAGAAGAAGGACTTTGGTATGTGTTACTCTCTCAGTTTGCGCGTAAAATGAATACTAATTGCGATACAGACCCGAAGGCTAGACGGCGGTAGATGTAATGAATATATTTATCGTTACTTCTTATTGGGATTTTGGACGGCGGGACAAGGCGCTGGTAGTTGATCTTCACGGATGAGGTTTATACAGCAGAGCAAGATATAGCACCGCTAGATACACAGCTCATTTCAATACGCAGGTCCTTTTTTGTACATACTTTTCTAGCTGAATTATATAACTAGCTATAGTCGATATTTATCACTTATGCGCCTAACAGCACAATATATTTATACTAAAACAACTAGCAAGCTCTGAATACACAATAACCGCGAGTCATATACGTGCAGCCAGCATCTGAACAAGAAAGCGTTCAAACGAGGCATACAGGAAGACAGCCTTGTGGCTTGCCTACAAAACTCTTAAGCGGCGATCGCAATCTCTCGCTCTTAACATATCTAAGCAATGATCTCCTGGCCCAATAAAGCACATAGAAGTCATCTTAAACCAAGGTAAAAAATCGCATAGCAACTTCAAACAAAACCAGCATAGAAATCTGAGACAAATTACCACACTTCCGATCCAAGCGTTCAAATCGTGTTTAAACATGGCGATATCTCTGAGCGACGGATCGATTTGAAGCTAGCTGATTATCAGCACTCGCGGCTAAGTGAAGCACGATGAGAGCGGAAGCGGTTGTTGTATCCGTGGGCACAGGAACGAGACGTCAACTATAGAAACGAATAGTATATTAATAATTGCTCAACATACGCCGAAACCGTTAAGTAAAACCGCAAAAGTCCCATGCAAACAAACAAAAGGAATCATCGATCAAACCGCAATAATACAAACTTCGCTCGATGTGACACATCCTTCACAAAGAGGAACCCGGCGTATACAAGCACAGAACAATCAAAACAAGCCGAAAATCAAAAACAAAACCTTACACCATAGCAAAACAGGCAATATACCTTAAAAGCTCTCGCAGAAGCCGAAAGTGTTCTCGCCGGAGTACCTGCAGGAGTCTTGTCAGTAGTCTATCAAAAGCCTCTCAACACATGCGAACTTACGTGATGTACAAAAATCCGTCCTCATCCTTGTGCTCTTCATAGATGGAGCTCATGAGCGCAGCGGTCGGCGGCAAGACCTCATCAACGTAGATAAAGATAGCCTTCTCTGCGACAAGACGGATCCGCTTGCGGATAACGTACACGAACTGGCCAACGGTGAGGTCTGCCGGAACAAGGTATTTCTTCTTGTCAATAGTGGCAATGTCGCTCTTCTCGACTTTCTCGCAGATGACCTAATGATGCGGTTAGTCGACGCTCAAACAGCGTGTTAGTCGCGTTGCCACAGGAGTCACGCGTACCGGAATGCGATCGGAGTACTTCTGGCGAATACGTTCGGCCTCAGCCTTTCGCTTCTCTGCAGGAGTAGATAAGTACAGTTTCTCTACAGGTAAGCGGCACTCGTGGTCGCGCAGCTGCGTGACTACCCAAGACGCTAGGCAGCTGCGCGGGTGACCAACTGATTGTCACACACGAGATAACGACGCAGGCAACGTACCGAACGGGTGCTCATCCTTAAATTTGGAGCGCATCTTGACTGATAATCTCGTAGATATATATGGAGGATGTGTATAAGCCGGACTCGAGTTCGACGGATCAGCGGAAAGAGGGCGAGAGACGCTGGTGAGGGTGATATTCCGGTGAGACGTGCGGAGTGGAACGCGGTGGGCGGCGCTGGGACTTTGGGCGCTTAGGGTTGGGGCTGGCCGCCGTATCGCACGCGGCGTGCGCGCGCGGCTTGCGGTGCGAAGTGGCAAAGCGTTGGGACGTTTAGACGGCCGCGTCATAGCCTGACAAATGCGTCTCAAGAGCCTGCTTACTATGAGTTATAGCATAGCTAGTCTTAGTCTGTCACCATTTAGGAAAACTGTTGTCTGTACTTTGCTTAGTTTGCTAGCTGATGAGATAATTGAGATTATGAGCTCTTTATCGTGTATTCGGAGACACGGGGACTCGATAAGAAGCCTGAGTTACGCGGCCTTAGAGAATTACTGACTACTGTCTGCAATAGTGCAATACAAGTTTTTTCGCGAAGAAGACACAGAATGAGAACGATTCTTTGAACAGACTTACATCTTACAAGTTTATAAGACTAGAACTAAAAATATGAAAGCCATTGCCACCCATTGGTGAGAGCTTTGAATTTGCCTCGATCTAACCGACACATAGCAGGTCGTCTGAGATTAAGCATCTTCTCGCCTGCTGCAGACTCAGAGCGTGCTGCTGTTCGACATATGAAGACCGAAGCGTACACATAAACTAGATGATCTATGCGTGATGGTTAGTACAAGTCTGTGGAGCAAGAACTTGCAGTGGTAGCGACGACTATATGTTCGCGGCCCACACAGCCATGCCCGAGCCAAACTCTGCATTTCGGACTTCGGGCCGTTCCGCACCCATGAATGCCTGCATCCGACACAACAGATCCACAAAACGTCATGTACTTCTGAACGAGCTGCGTGATGCGCGAACTGTACAGGCGAATCGACCTGGCATATACTTGGTGCGGCTCTTCACGAAGCGATCACGCTACTATGGGCGCGGACCGTGCGCGATTCCGAAGCTCGAGTCGCCATACGAAGACAGGCCACTTGTAGATCCGTTCAGTATATAATTGAGCCAATATCCCATTGAACTTGGAACGAGAATATCAACCGGAAACTGCCTGCAGTCCCGGTTTTCGTCTACTTTTAAAGATACAGGCCTGTTTTCACCTTACCGCCTACTGAGACCGCAATATGCTGTCATTCGCGTCGGCCTCGCGACGACGCCTGGCGTCAACTGCTGCGAATCTACGAGGTCAGCTTTATCATGCCGTATATCGGCTCAATTGCATTATATTCTAACTGCCCCTTTATCTAGGCCACCTTCGCACAGTCCATACTTCGAACTCAGCAAAGCCGTTGCGGATCTCGAAGTTGTTCTCTTCGGGCACGGTTTTGGTCGCTGGCGCTACCACCGTAGCAGCAAGCGCGTACATCTTGAACGTAAGAAGGAACTGCATAGGACGGCGAGAATCTTTCTCACCATTACGTAGGAACAAAAGAACCCGGTGCTCAATGACTCGCCTATTGTTTCCGAGGATGATTCCAATGCCTTCCCAGAGGGTCTGAATGCTGAGGTTCCTCTTACTCCTCTTGGTTCAGTTTACGAGGTGGTGCCTGGTCTAGACAAATCAAAGCCTATGCGTGAGCAGATGGAAACTCTTTTGAAGTTTTATCAAACCAAAATTGTCGAGGGTCTGGAGCGCGCAGATTCCACCGGAAAGACTTTTATCGTGGACGAATGGTCGCGTGGTGAAGGAATGGGAGGCGGTATTACCCGCGTGTTCCAAGACGGCCGAGTATTCGAAAAGGGCGGCGTCAACTTCTCTGCTATCCACGGAGAACTTCCACCGGCTGCCGCGGCACGTATGCGAGCCAACCACAAGGAACTGGCTATACCGGAGAGTGGAAACCTTCCCTTCTATGCGTGTGGTCTGAGTTTGGTCATTCATCCTCAGCATTATTTGGCTCCGTCGGTTCATTTGAACTACAGATACTTTGAAACGCTCAACCCGGACGGAACTACACAGTCATGGTGGTTTGGCGGAGGTCAAGATCTAAGTCCAATGTACTACAACGAAGACGACGCATACCACTTCCACAAGCTGTTGAAGGACATGTGCGATTTCCACGATCCCACGTATTACTCGAGATTCAAAAAGTGGGCTGATGAGTACTTTTTCATCAAGTTCCGAGGGGAAGCCCGAGGAATTGGCGGAATCTTTTTTGATGACTTGCACGACAAAGATCCGGAAGAGATTTTCAAATTTGCGGGCGATGGCCTTTCAAGATTTCTACCCTCGTACTTGCCCGCTGTTCGTCGAGCATATCTTCCTTCCACGGACCCGCGTCCGACTCCCGAAGAAGGAAAGCACTGGCAGGGACTCAGACGTGGTAGATATGCAGAGTTTAATCTTGCCGTCGATAGAGGCACACAGTTTGGACTTCAGACGCCTGGATCTCGCGTGGAGTCGATTTTGATGACGCTTCCCAAGCACTGCTCATGGGAGTATAATTACAAGCCCAAGCCTGGCTCATTGGAAGAGATGACGGTAGAGCATCTAAAGAAGCCTACCACATTTTTTGAGTAAGTATAGCATATTGGTCTGTCCTCCATCATTTGACTAGATGACTCTCTCATCTGTTCTTGTGATTTCCTCTCCTAAGATAAACAAAAGTCGGCACAGACCTTTACGACACTGTACATTAGAACTTTTATTTAACAATTTGTTGTTCATTAGTTCAAGCATAATTCATATTGTACATACAGCAACAACGACCAAGGCCACCTATAATTTTACAAACATATATTACATTGTCAATAACACGTCGTTCGTGACAGCTATTGTTTCAAATCAATATCCGAACTCCACTAGCTGACTCTCCGCCAGCTCGGCCCTGAACGAATCACGAGTAACTTCCCTATTAAGCTTTTCCCATGCAGCAATAGCCTGGCGCTTCTTTGATTGAGCCACGCGGTCTTCCTCATCAACTTTCGCGTATTCTTTCTTCAATCGTGACAGTTCCTTGTCGTTCTCAGGGCAAAGAGACGGAAGAAGCTTTGATTCTCGGGACATATAGCTACCTGTAGAAGAGCGTGATAGGGGTACAGGCGGCATAGGAAAGGGTCGAGCAGGTCCCGCTGTGCTGCCGTTCATCATCGCCTTCGGTGCAACTGGAGGAGAGCCCGAAGGTGCTGCTGTGGCAGTATTCACCGAAGAAGGTGAAGTAGTAAGAGGAGTAGATGCTCCACTGGGTACATGAGACGGAAGATGGCCATGATGAGAATATCCTGCAGCCGGGGTGCCGTGAACATGTCCATGATTATTGTGAGGTACTGAAAATGATCGCGGTCCCAAAGGAGGAGGAGCATTAGAGGATTGTCCAATCGACGAAAACCCTCGACCGCTAAAGGAACCCGAGCCTCTTGCAATTGGAGTTACTTTACTAGGGATTGACGGTCCCTGAGATCCTAAACCTGCAGAAGACTCGGGCGCGGCAGCTCTAAATCCCGATGTTGACGAGTTGACCACACCAAACGAACCAGGCATGCTATGAGTACGATCAGGACCATGGTGAACGGGGCCCGAATCTGAGAATCCACGGGGTCCCATTGGCGGGAGCCCTGAGGCTGGAGCTTGATGCGATGCTGGCATAGGTGTAGCCGGAGATTGCGACTGGCTGTTTACTGGCCTTCCAGATGCTTGCCGAGTAAGCTGCGGAACTGCCTCGCGGTCGAATCGAGGGGGTATATGTGGGGATGGTTGCTGAGTGCGTAGACCAGAAGTCGGCGATCTAGACCGAGGACGTGACGAAGAAAACGATTCCCTTGCACGCCTGTCTCCAGAAGCTGGATGTCCGTACGGCTGCACAAGATTGTGAGGACTCGAAGGCCGCCGAGCGTGACCTCTTGGAGGTGGCGACCGTGACTGTCGCCGAGGTGGACTAGTAAATGACGTGATACTGGAGCTTCTGGAAGACCTTCTGGGTGAATACGGACGACGGCCCGGTGGACTGCGAGGAGGCGGACTTCTCGCTGGAGGTGGAGAATACCTAGCAGGGGCTCGGTCATAGAAATGCGCTCTGTCGTCACGAAATGCTGCTGGAGGCGGCGACCTCTCCCTAGGACGGCCCGCGACTGGCGGCCATCTGCCCGTCTCCACTGCTTGCAGTGGCGGAGGACGATACCCGCTATCCCTGTCTCTATTCTCCCACTCACGATCACCTCGCTCTCTGACTCTTGGCCGATCCCGTTCTCTATCCCAGGGACTCCGTTCGCGTGCCCGAGGTAGCACAGAAGGAGGCGTTCGCTCGCGTGTAAACTCCCGACCTCTCACAGGCGCAGGCCCGCGAAAATCTCTGCTCTCATAATCCCTTCGATATGAATCTGGCCGCTCATCGCTAAAACTAGGTCTGACTGGTCGAGGAGGTGGTGGCCTGTGGTGATAATCTCTGTCGTACCGGTCGTCGTAGCCATCGGTAAAGCCTCCTGGTCTATAAGAAGACGACCTTAGTAAATCAGCAATGCATAAATATAGCCTAACTAATCAGATACCTACCTTCCAGCGCTATAATATCTGTCTTTCTCAGCCATCCAACGTTACTTGAAGTGTCGTCTGTTGACGGTTCAACCAGCTCCTTGTTAAACCGAATTCGCGATGCGGTTAAAATTCGAGATAAATTCTGCTAAAAAGCTTAAGTTGTGATTTTTCAGTATTTTGGCGGGAGAAACAACCCAAAACCTGTTTTACAGCCGAGCTGAAATGCATTTTCAAAAACTGTTTAAAGTTTGGACGCTGTCACGCGTCATCGGTGCTGGGGGCTGGGCCAGACCGCGGTTTGATCTTTACGCAGCACATCTTTCAGCAGGATCCATCTCGTGTAGCTAGATATATATTCGTACAAACGAGACATCTCATTTTTATATTCCAGACAGCTAGCATTACTTGCTGCTTTAGATTGTTATTCTGTTTTACTCAGCCTAAACATGCTCAACACTCGTCTTAACCAGGCCGCAGTCCTGTGTCTCAACGCGCTCATCCTGGCGTCCCCGTCGGAGGCAGCTGATGCTTACAAGCCAGCGGGAATGAGCCGTCGTCTTAAGATCTCCGTTGTCGTTGTTGTTCTGTCTATGCTCGTGATCACAATCGGTCTGATCACGACCGACAGAATGCCTGTCTTCCCGATTACTTCAAACGACGCAGCATCTGCTGCCGCAGCTCAGATTGAGGTTGCGCCAACGACGGACAGCAACACTCCAAAGTCGTATATTGTGACTTTCACTGACGGCAAAGCTACTCCTCCCGAGTAAGTGCACAGATTTATATTTGTGCTTATATTAAGGATGAGGGCTGATTACTTTTTAGATACGTCTTGGCTGCGATTCACGAATTCACAACAGCAGGCGGCAAGATTACTCACCAGTTCGACACTTTACTTGCGTAAGCAGATTGTTTTACTTGAGTTTAAAGATTGAGCTAATAACCTCTTATAGCGGATTCACGGTTACTTTTCCTGCCAAGTTCGATTCTGTCGTCGATACTCTTGCGACTAAGGGCAAGCTCTTACGATATCCTATTGTCATTGAAGAGGATAAGCCAATCAGTAAGTCTCATACTTCAAATTTTTCATCTGTCCAACTCTTTATTAACATACATGTAGCTATCTCGGACACAAGCAGTAACAAGCAATAAATGACGGCTGCTTCACCTATTTGTGTCAACTATAATCAACTAAGTTATAACATGGGTACTTGATTAAATATGGGGTTATGGTGCTTTTTTTCTGTGGAAATGTTTTGCTTAACAGTATTCTTTTGTTCTGTATGGGCTTGCGATTTGCTTATAATTAACTGGCAAAAGCGTGCGGTCTGGTGACGGCGCTGCGAGTTTGCAGTTTTACTGGAAATGGTTTAGAGATAGCGTTGCCGCCACCTATGACTAGGTTCTGATGAAAGCTAGCTAATTCATACTTTTAATACTCATGTCACATGCGAACGCCATGATAGTTATATGTAGTAGATAAGTTATGCTAGCTATAGAATATGTACTTCAGGCATCTCTCGAACGTACAGGTTATGCTCGATAGAGGTCACGTGCGCTATACCTAAATCGATTGGAAGCGCGCTGCCGTCGCGCTGTATCCTTTCAGTTAAACGATCCCTACAATTCATCGTACTCACCACGTAACGGCGTTGTAACACAAGATTCACCAGATACCGACTGCTACTACGCTTCAAATTATGTAGTACCTTTTGATATATGGTTGTTACTTGTGTTTTTGCGCGGCCAAGGTTGCGCGAGTCGCAACAATTCTCAGACGTCTTATCACATTGGAATCTTCAGCACGATCAGCACAGCGGCTCCATAATGACTGCCCGAATTTATTTCTGTTGAGGGTTTTCGCTTCATTTTCTGTGACTTCCTATCTGTTCTACTCCGGCCGGTTGCGTTCGATGGCGCTGCTTCATCCCACTCATTTCAACAGTCAGCATATCGCACTACCTGTAGTTGGAGTTAGCAATAGTGCTCGGGCCTGCCCTTGAATTTCAAGTGGAGGGCTCATCGTAGTAATTGCGTGACTTATGCGTCAAGCCAGTGTCAACCCAATGTTAATACTGCGTACACCGTGCAGCCAGTGCATGCCGCGTGTAGAGGTCGGCCAGCAACCCCTGGCGCCACGTTGTACGCGTATATTCCGCGAGAAATGTCAACATCATTCAATTCAACTTTGCGACAAATGCGGTGAATTAAGGAAGCGATGGTCGTCGAGGTCGTCGATGATTGCTGGTCCTGACCGCGAAGTGGCCTGAAACGGATTTGGGCGTCAGCAGTGTTGCGACTCACCACAGTGTATATCTCTATAGCGGTGTTAGCATTGATCTGCACTTTCAGAGCTCAGAGCAGACTCACAGTATGCATCAGGCTGAACGTGCTGTTTTGTGTGATCTGGTACGGCACGTCGTCGAAGTGTCGTCCGAATACGTATCATGGCCTGCAACATGTCAACGATCAATAAAGCTCTAGATGTATTTCACAGTTTGCACAGCGAGACCTTCAACCTTAACAGGGATAGTGTCATAGTATGGATTTGAGAATGCGAAGAGGAGGTGTTGTGCTTTGCTGTCGAGAGTTGTGTGTCACGCACCAGACGGATTGTCAACACCAGCTGCACGGGCGATAGAGGGCCGGGAGAACCCGATCAAAGACGACAGCCATACTCTTGAGGACTTGTCGACTGCATACCATCAATATCAAGCTGAGATCAGCGACTTGGAGACTCTTAGAGCTCACTCTTTGTTCTGCTGGAAGAATGGTTAGCGGGGAGAAATGGATTTCACGTGACGCGCCCCGCCCGACCCCGAATCGCGCCGTTTTGATCAACTTGATCAACTCGATCAGCAAAAGTCAGCTGCGCGTTGCCGGGACAACCAGCTGCAGCGCAAACTCAATTTAAGCGCCCGGCAAGTTCCGCGGCATCAACAACGCGAACCACCCGAATTTGCTGTTTTCAAACGCGAACATCACCAGGATCCCATCTTATTTGTGCATTGATATTTATACGAGAAGAATGAGCAAATTGTGGAGATTTTAGTGCACAAATCAGTTGCCAGATCGGACAAGAACTGCGGCCAGCAGAAATTACCAAACATCGCGTTTTCGGCCTGTTTTGTCTCGAACTGCCCTACTTCGCCGCGCCCTCACGGCCGAACCGTCTGATCTGCGAGTCTCCTGCCGCCGGGATGATCTTCGTGAGACACGCCGCTTCATTTCGCTACCGCAAACTGCCCCAACTCAGCGCTGGATCATCGCGATATCTACGCCCGAAAACCAGCTTCACGAGCCCGTCGGCCCGTTTCCAGCGTCGCGCAGGGTCACATGCGCCTGCTGCGCCCCGCCGTTGTCTCAGCGGACCCACTTTTGCCGCGTCACGCGCTCGCGTCCGCGCTTCTCATTGGCCAACACTTGCGCGTGACCGAATGACTGATTTTGGGGGTCAGGCGGCCCGCCCGGCGTTGATGCGATCGCCGCCCGCCAGAATATAAATACCCGCCCTCCCGCCCGCTCTCCCCCTTCCTCCTCCCCATCCGCCGCCGCCTCTAAGGCTCAGCTCCTACAGCAGCAGCCTCTACAACGCCTGCCTCTCAGCCTCTCATGGCCATGGCTCTTAAGCCTCAAGCCTACCCAGCCTGCCACCACATGCGACCTCTACCACGCACACCAGGCATGGCCCACCACTAC
>JAJLTV010000097.1:0-48676 GCA_030568405.1 Myxozyma monticola | reverse complement strand
AGCGACACCCGATACTGTGGGTTAGCGTCTGCCGTTGATCATGATGCAGCTGTTGTGTGCGCAGGGATGGCGACCAGTGGAGGGTGTTTGTGGAGGGCTGATGGCGCGCTTATGGCGTGGAATCAGATGGGATCAGGTGTGCTCTGACGTGCTCTGGTGTGCTTTCTTTCGAATGAATTGCTAAACTTGCAATGTTTATTCGATCTTCTCTCGGAGAGACTGGTCTTTCGGAGCCCCCGTCGTCACCGAAGACATTTATGCTCTCGGACCGCGACCGCGACATTAACTACAGTCTGGTTTTCATTACTCTCTCTTCGGGCTGGATGCTGTTGCATGCACAATTCTTGGGCAAAAGGAATGGTATTGACGCTGTATCGGGGGTATTCTGACGAGCTGCGGAAGCTGATTTATGTTTTGTCGAAATTGTTGATTTCATTCTCGTGATAGCTGTTACATTTTATAATTACTTTCTATTTTATCCATTCTCCACCTGCCTCTCGGTATGCTGAACCTGTTGCTACATACACCTAGAAGTCTGCTCTTCTGCATTTCTAGGCTCGTGACTTGCGGATAAGATGGTCCCGTGTAGCCATGCCGAGTCGGAGACGAGAAGACGAACCATCTCCAAAATGGTGAATATCCTCCCGTGACCCCCCGACTGCAAGCTTCATCTTCAAGATGACGTTTTGATGTTAGACCTCAAGAAATTGCGGCACATGTAGTAAACACCAATGGGATCCTCTGATAATGTGGACGCGCCCGAGCCGATTCTCCTCTCTCAATCGGAAGGGGCTTGTGTCGCACTTCGAGGAATGCCAGTACTTCTTATACGACGATCTCATTTTAAACCGCGCTCCACCTTCTTGCAACGTACAATACTTACCGTACACATACGGACGCGGTTTAAAACTGTTAAATACAGCATCGTGGTCAGTTCTATACTTGTTAGGTCTGACGAAAGGGAATGGCGAGACTGATCGACTACAGCAGAGCTATGAAACCACGGTGACAACCCAAATCAAATCAATCCCACATCTCTCTCGTCAATTTCTGGTACCACGCGACGACCAGTCCCGTACGTAGCTTCATTAGTGATCAGCAATATGATACGGACGCAATACCCATTACTCTACGTATTTCTTGCAATTGGGATTTACGCCGTGATTGCGGATCCGGAAATCACGACGACTACAAAGGCGGTCGTGATTACTATTCTACTTTTATTTTTCCCGTCGGTTGATATTTACCTGTACGCGCGGAGAAGGAGGGGGATTCCGGATGATTTCAGATACAATTCGAGTGACGAAGAAGAAGAGGAGATTGAGGACGTGACGGACGATGAGTCGGATGACGGGGGAGAAAAAGTGGATACGGCGGTTGGATCAACGTTGAGCGACGCTCCGGTGAGCTCATAGTGCTCTCTCGTACAGCACTTGAGTGCTCTCTCGTACAGCACTTGAGATTGGATGGATTGTAAATAAAAACTGGAGGACAGGAAAATACTTGTAAATATGATATTATTGCATTGAAAAACTTATGCTAAGATGATCCTAAACAGAGTCACGAACAACAAAACACTAACTATTATTATAATCCAAATCCTTATTAAATCCTTAACACCTCGCCACGCAAATACGCCCTAATAAAAGACATTACAGAGATCGAAGTTTGCAGTATCTATACTGCCTATACAATAGATACAACACACTCAGGCGGTCGTGCCAGCTGTGCTTGCAAATGGAACAATGTGCTCGTCGTACGCATGTTGCGGATGCTCCTCGCGATAATGGTCGTATTGGAGAATCACTGATAACAGCTGATCAAGATTCGACGCATTGACGAAAACGTTGTCGACTTCGTGTTGCTTGAGGACCTCCACAAGGGCCTCTTTGACTGCCTCGGCCTGGGCATCTTCGTCGGCTTCGTCCTCGTCATCTTCCTTCTTGGCATGCGCGGGAGATCCAAAGCGAACGCGCTTGAGTGAGTCCATGCGCGTGCGGGGCTTCCGTTGGATTGTCTTCATGATGATTACGTTTGAGCTTCCGCAGTGGTTCGCAGTGTCGACCAGTGTTGGCAGAATGTACTTGATAGACTGAACAAACGTTAGCAGGAAAACCTTTGAGATGCCAGATAAACCAAAATAGAACTAACCTTAGTCTCGTTATCCGCGCTGCTGAAAATTACAAGGTCCAGACGGGTCTCTCGTCTCCGAAACTCGGCCATTGCATCCTCGATGCTGACCTCCTCCTCCTCGCTCTCACTGTCCTCTGAGCACGAAGACGACGTCTCCACTGCGAGATAATGTAGCTGGACATCGTGGATGCGAGACTTTGCGCGCTCGAAAGCAGGGGACTCGTTAGGCCGGCCGGCGACGTAGACACGGCAGTGCGAGGATACAAGCTGGAGGATGATGAAGTCGAGGCCGATGGTAGAGCCGACGATGAGCACTACTGAGTCGTGGAGCAGCATGGTATCTGACTGATCTTAGGTTCTGGACTGCGACTATCACTAAGCACTAAGCACTAGAGATGCCACGATGTGGGTGTATATGGAGAGCAGAACAGGCACAGCGGGGAAGACGGCAGCGCGGGGGGGAGCCACAGCTTTATGGGCGGTTGCGCGTATTGCGGCCCCTTGTTCCCAGTGTCGCACCAGACCGCTGTTGTCAGATGGCAGTAAACAGTAATAATTTGCAACTGGGGGTATAATCCGTGGAATCCTGGTTGCGTGATGCACCGGTTTTTAACTGGCCACTATTTGTCGCCTGACTTTTCTCCCAATTTGCAGCCGCACGGACAGCGGAACAGCACGCGGCGAGCCGCACGTCTAAACCTTAACCACTCACGTAAACACTACGAACGCAAAAATAAACGCGTATAAACGTCTTAAACGTATTAAACGCCGGTGGATGGGGCGACCCATCGAGAAACACCACACCATCTTCACCATCTGATCAAGCTCAAATAGCAACGACAAACGCAAGAAATATAATTATGTACAGAGACGTCCCCGTCCGGGCTCCCCCGGCTACTCAGCTACTCAGCTACTCAGATCCCCATGCTCGCAAAATCCCCCACAAGCCGGCGCTGCCACTTGCTCAGCAGCTCCGAGATCTTCATGAGCAGGCCCGCTGCCATGCTGCGCGCCTGATCGTCCGCTATCGATTCCCACGTCAAGTCCAGATAGTCCTTGATTTCCAGCAACTGCTTGGAAAAAGCCTGGATCAGCACCTCGTCCTCGTTGACTTCCATAATCACAAGAACACCTGTAAACAATGCTTCGAGCACCGTGGCCTCGGCACCTTCTCGTCTGATGGTTAGTAGTATAATAAATAGCTCCATCGACATATCAAATATATCCGGTGCAGCTGGGTAGCTCGAGTGCAGCACGATGGCTAGAGTCTTCACGTAGTGTCCTAAAAGCATAGCGCCGAACGCATTCCGGTTTATGCTGGTCATGAAGTACTTCCAGTGGCCAGCCAGCGGGAAAAAGAAACTCGGGCCGGCCAACTTTGCCAGCCCGTTTTGTCGGGACTGAGCAGCCACCTGGCCTTTACCTTCCCGCTGAAGTCGCAACCGACGCGAGACGAATTTCTCGCCGCCGCCCATGTTATTCTCCACCGCGTTCGCGACAGTAGCAGCTAACGCGTCACCTCGGATTTGCTTGACTGCTTCTTCGATTAACGGAAGGCCCAATCTGTCCAAGTCTGGAGGCAAGTCCTGGGGAGTGATAAATCGTGCATGAACAGCAGCCGGAAGCATTTTGCTTGCAAACACCTGTGCCCCGGAAATATTGAAATTGTAAGGACTCTTCGCGCTAAGATGCAGCGCACCAAGCGCAATAGACGAAAGCATCATCAACCGCTCCTGTAATGAGTAATCACCAAACGTAACGCTCTCGGCAAACAGAGGTACCACTGTAACCGGCGAAGCGACCGCCAAAGCCACCATGGCGCTCATCTTGTTTGTTTCAAAGTTTGGTAACGCGTAGTTATCTCTCAAGCCACACAGTATTGACGCCAGTTCCTTAGCTGTTGTGCCCAGTTCTTCGCCAAATGTGGCTTTGCGCAAAATAATATTGCTGGCTGACTCCAGCGCAACTCGGTGCTTCGCTAGCGCCTTGTTTTCATCCGTCTCATTGAAATATGATATCAAGTCAATAAGATATACCGGTGGCCGGACTCTCTCTCGTCGAAGTGTAGGATCATCGTCAGAGTCCTCGGATCCATCGTCTATGATAGCATAAGGAGTAAATCCTTCGTCGTCAGAATCTTCAATCTCCGGTTCTTGCTCGTCATCAGAATCGACCACACGTGTCCGATCAATCGATTCCGACATAGTCACCGCCGACGCAGCCCGACCTCGTCGATCAAAACTTGAGTCATCCATATCATCCCACCATGAGTCACTAGTCGAAACAAGATCTTTGTACTCCAACAAATGCTTCCAGCCCTCAAATTCCTCCGAAAACCCTGGAACTTCATCAAAATTCAATCGTACTCCAGTCGGATCTCGGCCGTTGATAACCATAGCAAGCATCATTCCCATATGTCGCAAATACGGAGACATGGCTTGAAGTCTGTTGGATATTCCGTCCAGAAACACGGAAGTCTGCGCTGTCTGCTTCAGATAGGCGTCCGACAAGTGTGGAATGATAAGCAGCAGAATTTCTGACTGCACTGGACAAAAAATTGTAAGCAATGAATGGTCCAATATAAGGAAAAATTTAATAAAGACCCACCTTCTTGTCTCGAAATCTGAACGTTTTTGATAACAACTTTGTCGCCCCATTGCTTGAGCATATTCTCAAAAACCTCCTCATGAAGTCCTAGAACGCCGTAAGCAACTAAATATTGAACAAACAACCAGAGTACCAACTTACCATGGAACACTAACCAAGCAACAACAGATCGACGCATAAGCTGATTACCCAGTCCAAGTTGAAGTTGCTTAACCACACTGCTTTCCTGACTTGGAGGAACCAACCGCACAAGAATCATTCCTACCGCAGATATGCGCTTGCGTACAACTTGATCTGACTCCGGAACTTTGTCTAAATAGGTTGCTTGCAAATATCGAAGTAGTAGTTTAGAAAAAGATATCAATTCGATAGGCTGATAATACGCCGAAAGTAAGACAGCGACTTGAAATCTTTCTCGGTTGATAATCCGCGACAAGAAATCACCTTGCAAGTTAGCCTAACGTCCCCAGTCAGAAGCATACATTCACCATACCAGAATATCCTAAAGCCAGAGCACGACTAGAAACTTTCGCCAGCCGTTCTATTGAAACCGCGTCTTCTTCACTGCATTGCACAATCTCATCTGCGACAAACTTAGAGAACATCCCACCATCCGCCATCCAAGCCCATGTCTCATCATTATCCGCCCTTAAGCATTCAAACGCGGCTCCTACAGTCGCCAAAAGCTTACTTCCCACGAATAATGCTGATATCTCCTGCCAATAGAGCAGCTCTCTACTGTCTCCCTTGATCTGCTGTGATAGCTTCTTCATGATTCCCGGATTCACGATGATTGAAAGTAAATCCACAAGCATCAGCACTGATGACTTTACACCAGCATCATTAGGACTCTCTTGTAACTCAGCACTGCGTAAAGCTATTATAGACAAAATCGCACTGATTCCAGGTAACGACGTAAAGATACTCCGAATGTATCGTAACACAATAGCCCCATTATCCAGCACTTTCAGAGCATCGTAGAAACTCGGCAAAGTATGACTCAGTAACTGAGAGTATACAAGTGCAGTTCCTGATGATGCCTGCGTAATCGAGGGACTCTTGGAGAGATCGGAAAGCACTCGAACGACCTGATCAATCTCAAGTGGTTGTTCCTTCAAACGCAGAGCCGCGTCTGAGTAGACGTCCTCCGACATGATCTATTCAGATAGAGCAGGCAAATAGCAAAAGACTAGATATTCTAGATCCATGAGGCACAACTAAAACGCAGAGATCAATGCAATCAGCGTATTCGGGAATGACGCATGAGATGGAAGCCACTGCATCGCGTTAGATCTGTGGTACTCTTGAGCTGGTCGAAATTTGTGGTGAACTTTAATTTTTCACGTGAGCACGTGATGAAATTTATTCTATGACAGAACGCGTCTTGAGCTGTTAATCTCCATTCAAATCTACAGCACTCGTTCATTACTAGCCATAGTTAGTGATCATTTAGGCGTGCTCTCTAGAATCGGGCAGGAGAGCTCTCCCACGGCCACTTGAATAAGTAGACCATCCAGTTAACGGATCAGTTGACGGTAGTGTGAATCTGCAGCAAATTCAGTAATTCCGTCGGCCGAATGCCGAGATACCCGCGTCCTCCCACGCGTCTAGGAGATATTACTAATTACCAGAAAGAATGCGTGGGGCATATTACTAGTTTCAGGCAACACATGAGATGATGAGACATGACTCACATGACATATCCTGTTTTATAGGAGGGGAACTTATATAAAAGAGATCGAGTCGTCTGCAGAACTTCAAACTGACCCTGTTAACGCACGCCAACAACATGAACTCGACGACCCAGACTTTGTTCGTACCGCATTTGGGAGGAATAGATGTGGGGTATCGACTTTCTTCGCCGTCACCAGATCTTTCCAAGCCGACATTAGTGTTGCTGCATCCCTTTACGACTACAGCGGACTACTACAAGCCTGAATTCGACAACAATGGTTTGACCGAGTCTATGAATCTGCTGGCGATCGAGCTGCTGGGACATGGACGCACGCGTCCGCGCCAATCGGAGCACTTCACGTACTGGGACTCCGCAATCATGTGTATCCAGGTTCTTGATGTTCTCGGAATCAAATCTGCGTTTGTATTAGGTACTTCACAGGGTGGATGGGTTGCTGTTCGAACGGCGCTCGTGGCGCCAGACAGGGTGCGTTTTAAATTCCATTTGGGGACCTAGTCACTAACGACACGGTAGACTCTTGGAGTCATCCCTATCGGCACTTCAATGGACAGTGAGTCTTCCCGGAGCCGTGAACTAGGATGCTGGGACGGCCCAACTGCGACGTCTGGATTTGTGACTTTAGCTGGAGACTTGAATCCCGCCCCTGCAGACTTTGAACCGGGCGAAGACTACTACAATCTCCTGATGGACGTCGGCTTCGGAAAGGACGTCGATAGCGCGACGAAGCAGTTCTGGACAAAGACGATCAAAGAAAACTACAGCGGTGACTATGGAAAGCGAAGGATATGCATGGCAACCATTAATCTCGCCGAACGTGACAGTCTTCACGGACGGCTGTCGCTCGTGAAATGCCCCGTGCTGTGGTGTCAGGTACGTCTTTAGCTATCAGCCTAGTTGACGGCATACTAACTCTCAATATACAGGGAACTGCAGATGTCGTGTACAGCTATGCACTCGCTGAAGAGGAGATCAAGCTGTTTATCAACTCCAAAAACGCGCGATTGGTGAAGTGCGAGGGCGGTCCGCATTTTCTGGGCTACACGCATCGGAAGGAACTGCATCAGGAAATTCTAGCGTTTGTTAATTAAGCTAATATAACTGGTTGGCTCCTTTGTTTTCCTTAGTCAAGAACTTTTGATTTCGCGGAGGGTTTGATTTCGAGCGGCTCAATGTTTTGTGCTGTCCCAAATCGGTAAAAACAGCGCGGCTAGTTTCGGCAGATCTCGGCAGATTTCGGTTTTCCCCGCCCCCCCTCCACCCCCGCAATAGCCAATTGGACAGTCAGGATGACGATCCGAATTGTTCAGAAAGAAATGCGGGTCTGTCAGAGTTGACTAAGTGTCTTAATTTATACTAAGGACGGTTTTGGTCGTAGTTTTATTTTGCGTGTAAATAAAAAAATCCGTGCCAGCATAACCCAGGAATATATTGATAGCGCCAATCACCACTTATCTTGCCCCTGAATTGAACAGCTATTTTGACAAAACATAAATCAACTACACAACCAACATCAAAGCAATCCACCAGCAGCGCCAATCGCCACTACTTATTTTGCCCTTAAATTGCGCATGCGATGCCATCCTGCCTGAAAAGAGAAAGAGAAAGAGAGAGAAAAAAAGTAGTGGGAATAGGTCGTAATCGAT
This sequence comes from Myxozyma monticola, assembly GCA_030568405.1. Classification (NCBI taxonomy): domain Eukaryota; kingdom Fungi; phylum Ascomycota; class Lipomycetes; order Lipomycetales; family Lipomycetaceae; genus Myxozyma; species Myxozyma monticola. Next base: position 40,597 of record JAJLTV010000097.1, on the reverse strand, counting down.
GTCGCTGTCCGAGAGCATGAATACGATCAAATAGATCTCGCCGACCGTGTAAGTCGCTCGAAAGAGAGCACACCGGAGCCCACAGCATAAACACGTAATCAGCTTTTCCACTTACACACACCACTGGTCGCCATCCGTGCTCACGCAACAGCTGCATCATGATCAACGGCAGACGCTAACCCACAGTATCGGGTGTCGCTCAAATCCGCACCATAAATACAACTGAGCGATGTAACAGCAGATGGCGCGTCCAGGTTTGACCGTTCGCTGGAGTCTGCACCGTGATCAACGAATGACACTAACCCACAGTATCGGGCTTCGCTCGATTCGCACCACGGCACAGCCCAGGACGGCCGACAAATACTTATATACATAAAAGTCAGTCCCCATCAATAAAACATTGCTCGGTGTGCTCTCGTCAATGAATCCAGCTGCGTTGGTATGACAGCAGTGTCGAATGGGAATGGCAAAACGCGCACCACAGGTAGTCGTCGAAATCAAGCTTGATCGACTTCTGAGTCAGTAAGGCCAGGTAGAGAGAAGCAAACCACTCACAGTGAAGGCTCGGGTCGCTGACCCTAATAATAACAAGCCAGGAAAGTAGCCAGCAAAAGCCGCAAGATGCATGGAGGTAAACAGACCGGCCGCCGCCAAATAGCCAGTAAGTGCTCAGAGTGCAAACGTCATGAGCTCCGTAGGTGCGAGACAGATCGCGGACAGTAGTATCATGATACTCGTAGCTGGATAAGCGCAGCAGTGATGAAGAATAGAAGTAGGGAATACGAGTAGGTGGTCGAGAACGAAAGAGTCATAATATTCGGATACTGGCGATCGAGAAACCCAAGCGACTGAAGATAGAGGAGTCGCGCGCGAGAAGAAGCAGAACAGATTCTTGTCTCAGCGAGGCAAGGTGATGCGATGAAGGTGATGCTGATGATAGCTGATGCTGGCGTGGCGTGGTGTGGCGTGGCGTGGTTGAGAAGCTGACAACAAGTGGTGGGAAAGCGGGAGAGAGGAAGTGGGCGGGGATCGCGCCTTATATAGGGCGCGGGACGCGTGCGGCGCGTGATTTGGAAACGGGCCGGACGCGACTGAAATGTAAACAAACGCGATTGCGGGGCTATTAAATCTGACTAGAATCTAATTAATTTATTTACACAATCCTAATATTCCAGAAGTCCAGAAAAGTAGTAATACTGAATATTCCAACCTGACTTCATCATAATTTCAATCCACCGCTGCCTCTAGGTCCAACAGCATCCTTCTTCAGATGTCCATCCACATCCAACTTCTCGCCACGTCTTCCAAGCACAGTGACGTTAGCCTTCTTAAGCGTCTCAACCACATTAGCCCGACTTCCTTCCTTTTGCGCATGCACAGCTCTAGTCTCCAACCTCTTATCTTCCCGTTTCGCGTATCGTGCCTTCTCGCGTCTACGACGACGTTTGCGTTCTTCCCGAGTCATTTCAGAACGAGCAACAGGTAAGCCGTCTGCGCCCATGACTTCAGTTGAAAGCTCACCCTTCTCCTTTTTAACTCCATCGCGAGGAACATAGACTTCCTGCGGCGCCAGCATGTTCTCGGTAGACATGACAGACGGCTGAGCATCTTCCATAGAAATAGCAGGCGCGTTCGCCACGATCGAGATCGCTGTCTTGGCAGCCTTGGGTGTGAAATGCCATGATGATAAAGCGTCAAGCTTGTATGTGATGTCTGCAAATAGTTCGCCGATTTCTTTGTGCGCTTGCTCTAGCTTGGCATCCGTAACTGTGGGGTGGTTGTCTGGGTCTTGAGCTCGCATATGGTCCTCTTCGTAGAGCTCAGCCAGAGATTTTGAGGATTTGCCTTGGTCCACATCGATGTATCTGCTTCGTCGAAATTCGGGTAAATCATCTGCCATCCGTCGCGGTAGGTCATTAAAATCGCTCTGGATTTTGTTAGTAAATCTTGAAAATAGAATTTCATAAAAAAAGGGTACTCTCCAATACGTACATTCTTGATACGATTCCGGATCAGCTCTTCAAGCGACTCGGTGACCTCCTGAGTAATAACAGGAACCGGCTTCGCACCACGGTCATACTCCAGATCTTCTTCGAGAAGCGAATTCAGCGGACGCATGCTCGCCTTCGCCTCACCCATCAGAGTCCAGTCCTTCTTCGCCACGTTCTCCTCTTCGAGTTTCGCGATCTGTGCTTTCAGCTTTTTCTGCATCTTTTCGTATGTAGACGCCCGGTTTCCACCGTCATCAAGTTCTTCATCGTCGTCGTCATCGTCGTCGGCAAATAAATCTTTCTTCAAAGAACCCATGGCCAACTCCAAATCGTCATCATCAATATCATCACCAAGTCCTTCAAACGCTACTTTCCGCTTAGGTTTCGGACCTCTGAATCCCGGCCGACCGCCGCCGTTTCGTCGATTTGACGGGGGTTTGAAAAAATCTGAATAGCGAACATCGTTTGAGTTGTCCTCCGCCGCACCTTTCGAGCCGCCACTGCTCTCGCCTATTCCGCCAAAGTGGCCCTCGATATCATCTTCATCGTAGTCGTCCGAGTCATCATCGTCTTCCTCGTCTGAGGCTTCGCGAGATTTTTTAGATGTAGAAGGGCCGTTGTCAAGGGTATTCGAAACCTGGTCGGGGTCCGCAAAATAGTCAATTTCTTCATCATCGTCGTCATCGTCGTCGGCGAGTGCTGACTGCTCGGCATCTTCAGTCATTCTGTTGAACTGGTCGATATCAAAAAACCCATCGTTCAGACCATGAATATCTTTGACGAATTCCTGACCAGACTCCGCCTCGTTGTCGTCGTCGCCGTCTTCAGCATTACTATCGTCGTCATAATCATCGACTAGATTGCCCTCATCGTCAAACTCGGCAGCTTCGTCGCTGGCATCTTCTTCTGCGAGTCCGTTCTCCAAATCAGCTTCAGAGTCATCTTCGGCGTCTTCCAACTCTTCGTCTTCGTCCTCATCTTCAAGATCCTCGGCACCAGATGATTGTTCCAGCTCGTCCATATCCGAGTCCTCCTCGCCTTCCAAATCCGAAGACGCGGCATCACCAGATATATCCTCTTCTTCGTCATCTTCATCCTCATCCTCCGCCTCCGCCAATTTCCGCCGCTTCGCTATTTTCTCAAGCTCATCGTCCGCCTCGCCGTCGCTCTCTCCAGCAATCTCCACATAACGGTCATACAGCACCTTCTCAGCAACGCCGTCCAGAACCAGTCTCGTCTGCTCCCAGACCTGAAGCGCATCTAACCCGTCCACGTAAATTCCATTCTTGAAAATCGACGAATACTGCTTCGCAACAGGGTCGAGGAAATGCTTCACAGAGCTGCGCGCAGACTCGAGCAGATCCGGCGTCGGCTGCAGCAAAGTCTCGGGAGCAGAGGCAAGAACTTGGTTGAATGTGCTCATAAACTCGGCAGATGCTGATGTATCCGGCATGGTGAAAAGCGGCGAGCAGTGAAACCCTTCTCGAGAAGAGTGGTTTCCGGGCTTGCTGGATGCTGAAGACGGATCGATGGGACTAAATTTTCAGGATTTCAGCCTGTTAAAGTTTGGGACTTAGATAGGCTTAGGGTTATAGGTATACCCTTGCCCTATTTACCTTACAGAGCCACCATACGTCTATCTTCTCTTTTTCAGTACTTGCAGTTCTGTAGATTGCCATTTGCGTAATGTCTATCAGGAATCTTCTTGTTTACCCATGTGCGGTTCTGTACAGATGAACTTCACATGTTGCTGCATCGCCCGAAGCGGGAAGTCCGGCAGAGGCGCGCGATAGAGTTTTGCGCACGTGTTGGGACTAAACGGCTCGTCGCGTTCGCTAACAAACTCGCGCACGGTTCTCGAGCACTACGCCCGGATTGCAGTGCAATCAGCAGCTTCTCGACTTCGACACGTACGAGCAGAGCAGCAGCAAGCAGTCAACAGACAGCTCCAGCAGCCGACCGTCGAGTCTAGCTGCTTCTCGCCTTTTTGCTGGCGCGGTCTTGTGCGCTCTTCGCTGTGGCCTTCCGTGATCTCGCGGGATTCGTGCGACTCGCTCGGGCTGCCTGTAGCGGCTTGAGTCGCTGATCTTGAGCTGTTCAGTCTGGGATCTCGCTGATCTGGAGAAGAAGCGACTGCAAGCGCAAACCCGCCTGCGAGATGTTGACTTCCGAGATCCTGGAGATCCTGGCCGACGGGACGGAGAGAACGCTGTCGGAAGTGGTACTTGCCGTCACGGGCTTGCTGACGAACCCGGACGAGCAGGAGTTCTCGCTTGCGTGCGACCTGCTGTTCATGCTCGAAGAGCTATCCAGCAGCGACGGGAGCGAGCAACAGGCCGGAGAAAAGGATGGAGTTCAGGAGTTCCATGATCTGGCTAAGATCCTCAACGGCGAGTATCTTCTGTTCAAATTATACGAGCGGTACGGGTCAATCGAGATGAACCCCTTTTTATCGCACTTTGTTGAAGTCTACAGCAATGGCAAGAAACTGTTGACTGCCGAGCCTGATCCTGCGGATCAGAAGCAAACGATCCAGACGAGCTTGGTGTCGCTTTTCCTGGTTGACGGCGGCCACATCGTTGGCGAGCTCAAGGCGGCTGATTTCCTCTCAGTATGGCCGGACTTAATGCGAGACGACATTGACACCTCTAGATTCGTTGCCGCGTTAGTGAATCAGGGAGTGTTGGAACCTGTCGAGGAAGACCAGGAACCAAGCGAAGACCAGAGTCGGGCGAAGGACGACGAAGATGAAGTTGAACGCGTTGTCATTGCTCATCCTTCACCTGTTCGTGTCCTTCCCTCAAAGCTTGCAGCTGCTTATTCGTCTGGGACCCATATCGACTATGGCGATGTCATGAGGACGTTACAGCGTGCACTCGTTGAGGAAATTTCAGAAAAGGAGTCCGAGGTACGGAAACATGGCTTTGGTGCACGTGTTGCGTGGTCATGTCTAACACTCACTTTAGGCTATAGTCAGTATACTGGAAAACGACGCCCATTTACTGATGTCGTCGGTTGATCTTTCGGTAAATGCAATTGCCTCGATCGTGCATTTGAATCCAGTACTCGGCCGGTCGCTCATAACCTTACTACTGTCCACCACGTTGCGGCAAGAGTAAGTCAGCTTGAGAACACAACAAAGGTCCCTGTGACATCTGCTAACGGAAACATTCAGGGTCTTGCAAATTTTACAGTACCTTCCCCCTTCGTTACCAGTTCTAGAAGCTTTAAGTCGCCTGATCATTGCACTTCCCTCACTGGGATCTGCAACGGCCGCATCGCTTCTCAGCGACGACGAAAAATCGGCTTTACTCCACCCGTTCCTGTCCAACGCGACGAGAACAATCGAGTCAATGCCAGACAACATGAATGCGGTTTCCGCAGACGAACTATCGACGCGTCAAGTACAGCTTTTGTGTTTATTCATCCAGTCTCTTTTGCGCTCGGGATCAATTGCTCTCGAAGAGTATATTTACGAGATCCAGTCGCTTACACTAAGCTTTGTGTATGTTCCTGAAGCGACGGAGTTACTGCATATTGTGCAGCGAGCGATGACGAAGATGCAGGCGGCCGAGATGAGTTCGCAGCAGCGGACACAGCAGCAGCGGCTGAGCGTGCCAGTGCTGTGACGGCGGATATGATTGAGGTGGTTGTGGAAGTATTAATTTGGACTGGAAGTTTTAATTTGGACCGGGTAGATTAGTATCAGTTACTGATCTCTGGACCCCCGACTTTCAGTCGCGCCTGGCGCGCCCTGCTAGTTTTGTATGCATTTTTTATGGTGTTTGAACTTTGATGCTCTATTGTTAAGCGTATGATAATTTATTAATGAATCCTTTATGACATTACTTCTCAAATTCTGACTCCGAGTCAAGATACCTCTTCCAGACTCGTCGAGCTTTACGACTTTAACGAAAACGATATGTCCGGTGCCATATGACGTCATGTTCACGTGACCGCTGCCCGCGGTCTTTAGGCGGGTTTACAGCTCGAGCCGGACTTTATCTCTTCAAACTGGCCCGGTAGACATGAGAATTATGGAGGTTTACTGTCAGCTAACAGATTTGGACTGGATCACTCGATTACGAGTTACGGAATTAGCGACTTGAAGTTAGCAGCCGACGCTGGCTTATATCCTATTTCCTGACAGACAGCACTATATATGCCAGCTCGATTTCCCCGGGCATGAGTCCAAACCTACTAGATCACTACCCATATCCTCCTCGCCCGCTCGATCTGCTGCTAAACCAATCTCATCAACTGCCATGTCTACGCCAACTCCTAACCGCCATCTGGCCGCCATCATCCCCGCAAAGGCAGCTCCGCTCGAGGTCGTCTATCGTGATACTCCGACGCCTGTATCCGACGAGGTCCTCGTCGACGTCAAAGCCGTCGCATTAAACCCTCTCGACTGGTTTCAGACCACGCTTGGGTTCGCAGTCGATGGCTACCCGGCTGTCGTTGGTACTGATCTTGCCGGAATAGTCGTTGCTGCGGGTACATCTGCCGCCGAGGTTCTGCCAGTTGGAACTCGCGTTACTGCGAATACGCAGTCATTCTTCGTCAAAGGCGCGCCAGACTACGGTGCATTTCAGCAGCGCGCAATTATTCAAAAGACGCACGCTGCAAAGATCCCCGATGACATGAGTTTCACCGACGCTGCTAAGATTCCGCTGGCACTCACGACAGCTTGGGCGGGACTTTTCCTGGCTGGAATTCCGTTGGATACGGACTTGAAAGCTGCGGATAAGACGGGCGTCATTGTCTGGGGTGCCGCAAGCAGCGTTGGCACTGCGGTTGTACAGATCTTGAAGAGCTTGGGGTATGTCATTTACGCTACAGCGAGTTCCAAGCATCATGAATATCTCGAGGAATTGGGCGCGACCAAGTTCTTTGATTACAAATCTGAAGACGTCGTGGAAAGCATTGCCAAGACCGTAAAGGAGGACGGCGTTTCTGTTCAGTCTGTGTACCTTGCTGTTGGCGACTTACAAGCATGTCTCGAGGTCTCAATGAAGTTGAAATCAGATGGACGTATGCCAAAAGTGATGTCTGCGCCTCCGCTTAACGAAGCTTCACCAAAGATGGAAGGCGTTGATGTTCAGTTTGTCGTGTCTCCGTTCGATCCTGTGACAAGGACGAAGTTTTTCAATTTTGTGTTTGGCGACTGGTTGAAGAAGAAGCTGGAGTCAGGAGAGTTTGTGCCTAGCCCTGCGACACAGATCGTCGAAGGCGGGTTGCAGGGTATCGCAAAGGGGATTCAGACGCTTAAAGCTGGTGTAAGTGGTGTGAAGCTCGTGCTGGAGATTTGAGTGTCTTATTTCATAGCGGCGTCTGTATTGAATTGTTATTGTAGAGAGTAATAAAAATTGTTACAACTATCATGCGAACAAAAACAGCTATCGACAAAACATAAATCAACCACCAAAACTCGTCAGAATAATCCAGCAACGTGTTATTACCACTTATTTCGCCCTTGACTTGCGCATGCGATGCCATCCCGCCTGAAGAGAAAGAGAGTAACGGAAACAGGACGTGATCGATGTCACAGTACGAGAGCATGAATGTCTTCGTGAACGATGAAGGGTTCGCAAGACCAGTCTCCGAGAAAGAATCAAACAGATCTCGTCGCTATGTAATTCATCCAAAAGAGAGCACACCAAAGCCCGCAGCATAAACACGCCATCAACACCAACCCACTCCACTGGTCGCCATCCGTGCGCACGCAACAGCTGCATCATGATCAACGGCAGACGCTAACCCACAGTATCGGGTGTCGCTCAAATCCGCACCATTAATACAACTGAGCAATACAGCAACAGACGGCGCGTCCAGTCTCACCGTTCGCTAGAGTCTGTACCGGATCAACGAATGACACTAACCCACAGTATCCGGCTTCGCTCGATTCGCACCACGGCACAGATCAGGACGGCCGACAAATACTTGGATACATACTACTCAGTCCCCATCAATAATCCTTACTCGGTGTGCTCTCCTCAACAAATCCGGTTGCGTTGGTATGATAGTAGTGTCGAATGGAAATGGCAAACCGCGCACCACAGGTAGGCGTCTGTCGAAATCAAGCTTGATCAACATCTGAGTTAGCAAAGCCGGGCAGAGAGAGTAGAGCGCTTACAGTGTATGTTCGATCCGCTAGAAATGACAGTAACAAGGCAGAAATTTGGCCAGCAAAGCTGCGAGAAGTATGGGGGTAAACAAAGTGCCCGACGCCAAACAGCCAATAGCTGCTCAGAGTGCGAACGTCGTGAGCTCTGGAGGTGCGAGCCAGATCGCGGACAGTAGGATCAGGGTACTCATGACTTCGTCGTGGACTGCGTGCGTGCCGCGTGATGGAGAATAGAAGTAGGGACCTCTTACAAGTAGACGGTCGGGAACGGATGGGTCATGATTCGGATCTAGTAACGATCGAGAAAAACAGGCGACTGAAGATAGAAGCGTCGCGTGCGAGAAGACGCAGAACAGGACCCTGAATCAGCGAGGCGATGATGATGCTAGTTGACGTTGGTGTGGTGTGGCGTGGCGTGACGGGGTTGAGAAGAAGTTGACTGCGAGTGGTGGGAAGACGGGAGAGAGGAAGCGGGCGGGGATCGCGCCTTTTATAGGGCGCGGGACGCGTGCGGCGCGTAATTTAGAAACAGGCCGCACGCGACTGAAATGTAAACAAACACGAATCGTTCTACAAAGTGCCGATTTTTCGCTGTGTTTCAATAAAATCTATACAATCTAAATCTAACAGTAATCTATTCCAGCTTCAGAGCTTCTCCAGTAGGAGTGCAAGACCAGTCTTCACTCTTCTCGCTCTTCCTAATCATGAATTATCCGTCCGATCCGCAGCTAGAACCTGTATTAACGCGCTACTCAGGATGACCGCACATCCTACACCACTCTCAGTCCCGACTCCTTCCAGTCCAGCTCTAAATCCCGAGTCCCAACCCGTGCCCTGTAAATGGCGAAACCAGGGAAGCCAGACCACAATTCAGGCAGGCAGCGACGAAATGAGGCAGCGCGCTCAGCCGCCGACTTGTGGTGCGAGGCCCGCGAAACGGCGGATTCCAGGGCTAGGGTGGCTGCATCAAGCAGCTGCCCAAACGGGACGGCTAGTCCGTTTCGGGCAAGGGGCTGTGCCCGAAATAGCGAGCGCGGAATCTAAAAGAGTAAAATTAAAAATAAAACAAAAATAAAAATAAAAATAACCGCGTGCGCAGCATTCCAACGCCGCTCGTTTCGAAGGCCTGAACGCGGAACGCCTTGTTCGCTAGCTCGCTGCTTCCTCTGCCGGTCTTCTGCTCCCCGTTCTGTTCTCTTGCTGCATATTCACAGTCGCGAGCTGGCCGTAAGACCTCCTGCTCTCGTCTTTTTTCCTCCTCCGACGAGCTCTCCGCGTCGCACACCTTCGCCGAGTCTCCTTTTACGCGATCCGTTTTGACGCGCGTCGCCACGTTCGCCGTCCTCATCGTCTCGACGCTTCGCGTCTTTTTCGCTGCTTCGAACATTCAAACATGCGGTTGCTACTACAGCTATTAGCCGTATTCGTGGCGATCTTGTCGAACTGCCTTGTTTGCTCGGCTCTTACGACTACCAGTACGTCCTTTCTCAATGCTTGCAATGGCGCGCTTATGCCGCGCCGTTCCGCTGGTCCCATGGTTCTCTCTGCTAACCCGCCCGTCCAGCCTACGCGACCGACACTGTCGCTCAAACGACCGCGTCGACAACATCTGCTACCACGATCGCCACCGTTGCTCCGACATGGGTCTACATCACAACCACGATCAACGGTGTTCTGGCCACGCCCAGTGTAATGTACACGCAGTCCTTCTCGAGCATGTACACGGAAGTCTCGACTCCGCTCTCCGGATCCGTCGGACTCGGAACTATCTCTGGATCTGTGGGAAGCACCAAGCCGGTCTCGACGACGTCGACGTTTAACGCTGCTCCGCGCGGGTACACGGGTCGCGATCCTGAACATATGGGCTTGGTCGCGTGTGCTATCGCGGGTGTAGTTGCGTTTTTTATCGGTTCCAGCAGTTATCTTCTCATGTGATTTTACTTTGCGTCTATTTATCGGTCTCAGGTCGCGGTGGGTGCAGGCTATATAGATCCCGCAAACACCCGTCGCCACCTGTGCATCGACGCGTCGCTTTTCCAGTTCCGTTGCACTTTTCTGCAGCTCATATAGAACGACAGCACGGCGACCATTATGTGGCCACCGCTTGTTGCTCAGAAAGTTATTTGTTTTGGCGTTTTCCATTTGCATTTTGTTTTTACTTGTTTTACTTGATCTGTGTATTTGGCGCGGTCTGGCTTTCGATCGTTAAGCCGTCGGTGGGGAGGGAGACTACTACTGTCGTGGCGTTTAAGAACTTCTTTTCTTTGAACTCGGGCTTGAGTTTCGTGTTCAGACTCAGTACGGACAGTACTCGAGACTTTTGCGCGTTCTTAGCTTTTATGACCACTTTTACGATGTACAGCAATGAAATCTCGACAGTTACATCTATGGCTGGCCTTAGCCGTCTATTTCGTGATCTGTAGATAACCACTTGTCTGTAGTGCTAACAGCATTAATGTAGTAGCAATATCTTACCATAAGTGACTTTACTACTGCGTTCTGGCTACTCTAGTCTCTTACTCAGTGATTGCGCAACCTGAAGGGTCTCGACTCGAGCCTGAGGCCGTTCCTGAACTCTCGACGTGTTCGTCCTTGGCGAAGTCATCGTCGATCATCGTTTTGCATGAAGTGTAAGTGCGGGTCTTGTAGCGCTGAGTCAGCGGTAGGGCTATGTAGGGCTTGCTTTTGCTATAGTGGTGCGTGACTGCGTTTCTGGTTTAAGCGCCGTCACGTGAGTCACTGCCCACCACAGTCAGAATTCACGATCACGGTCAGGTCAGGTCGACGAGCTCATCGAACTGGTTTCCGTATATCTCGACCGGCATATCAACACCCATCCACACATTCGCAATGGCCCCCGCTGTATGTTATTATCCCTGTCCCAACCCATGATCACAGGTCCTCTCAAATGCTTTGCTGGCAAATATGGTAGTAAAGAGCTTGGGAAATTTGTGGTTGACTGCAATGATATGTTGTAAGTCCAGTAGGCTGAGACCGTTTGTTTAGAAATCTTCCAAGAAGGCCTCTAAGGTCGCCACCAAGGTAAGTTTTATCATTGCATTTTCTTCTGTTCTTTTCTCGTTCTCGTGTGAAGGCTGGTTTTGGGCGGGATCCGGATCGGCTAACGCGTATATTAGTTCGTTGTTGACTACTCGAACGCCGCCAGCATCTTCGATGTCGAGGGTTTCGTCACCTTCCTGAACACCAAGATCAAGGTCGACGGCCGCACCAGCAACTTCGGCGACCTGATCACGGTCTCCAAGGAGGGCGACTCCAAGGTCGCCGTTACTTCGCTCACGGACTTCTCCGGCCGATACCTGAAGTACCTGACCAAGAAGTACCTGAAGAAGACCAACCTCCGGGACTGTATGTTTCTTCCTGCATTTGGATGCTTGTGTGAGATCGGTTATGCTGACGAGTTTTATAGGGCTCCGTGTTGTTTCCGTCGCTAAGGGCAACTACGAGCTGAGATACTTCAACGTCGTTGTCTCGGACGACGAGGACGAGGACGATGACGAGTAAACAGATCAAAATATGCACAAAAAGTTTGTATTAATATGACATCTTACACATCATCCCGTTTTGCCTTTCTTCAGCGTGAGAGATATCAGCGTGATAGATATTTGCGCGCAAGTCTATTGTTTCAAATGCTGTACTCCACTAAACTCCGCATGTCAATCCACATGCCCAAAATGCCCCAACCAGTTATATGTACAATTTGTAAACCATGGACAGGTTAAAGAGACATGGCACATATGGCTATATCTTTCGATACAGTTTCATAAAGAAGCGCATGTTCTCCAATTGCAACGGATACTTAAGCTTCTCATCCAATCTAAACCACACCGAGTCCTGGTCAGTAACCAGTTCCCATCCAGAACCAGCTCCCGTAATCGTATGATCAAGCAAAAACTGCACAGGGAACGTCTTCGTGCCGATCTGAATATGCGAAAACGAACCAGCGCTCTCGACAATCAAAAGCAACGCGCCAGACTTGCATTTGTCCTTCATGAATTGCAGGAACGTCATTGTTCGCGGCTTAGACTCTGCGAATAGCTCGTTCGTGGTGAAGAGGATCGTAATGAGGTCGAGCGAGGCAAAGTCTATGCGGTCGCTACTCGCCGTATTCTCTGCGGTCTCTTGAGAGGCATCTGAAGACCGCTGGCTGTCCAATACAGCCGCCTGTTCAGCCGGATCTAGATAACACGGCGCATCAAGGATATCCATCTGTTGAAACCGGAGCTTGATCCGATCTTTCGGTTTTTCTTCTGAAGATTCCGTGCCGTTGTTCGACTCTAACCCGAGACCGCGTATTATACCGTCATGAAGCCGATCAAACACGTCTTCCCAATCCGCAATATCCACAGCCAGAATATCAACCTTCTTAGCACCCAAATCCTGCGCCAAAGATGCCATAGCCAGCACTTCCCCACCAGCTCCTCCGCCTATACACAGCACTTTTTTCGATCCCCGCGGTCGTTTCAAGAGTTCTGGGATCTGGGGACAGAGATCGCCAAAGATATGCAGGTACGCTAACGCCCGAGACGACGACCAGCGCACAATGTACGCAAGCAGGTACTCGGGAGATCCAAATGCAGAGATATAGTCCCGCGCAAACAGGTGTGACTTGACGAGCTGGATCGTGGCCGCTAGGCTCTCGGGGTCGCTGTAGACGGACGAGAACGTGCGCTGCAGGAGGGTCAGAAGCGATTGCTGGACCGTGACTGATGCGTATTTCTGCTCTACAACTTGTGACTTTGAGCCGCGACTCCGCGTGCCGCCATTGCTGTGCGATTTCGGCGGCATGTTGTACTTTTGTGTGGGCTCTGCTGCTGCTCGTTCTCGAGGTGTAGAATTTGGAGATATATTTGTCGTGAATGAGTTTGTTAACTGAACGTAAACAGATGAGCCGCACGAGTTAGGAACAGCATATGGCGGCCATTTGACTACACATTTTAGTTATTATACAATGGCCACGGCGTACACTCGAACCTGGCGCAAGCCAGACCGATATGATACGATTATCAACGACCTCAGCGCGAAACTTGCGAACCTGCAGGCTGAGTGGGCGCGCGAACGCAACATGTTACACGCGCGCAACATGTAACTCACGGAGCAGCTGGCCCGACGTTCTGTCCTGTACCCCGACGCCGCGGTAGCCAAGTACGCGGCCAAGCTCCGGCCCCCGGATGCATGCTCGGGACTCTCCAACGACGTGGAGACGTTTCTGGTGCAGTTCAAGTCATACATCGCCGTGACCGACGTGCCCCAGGACTTTGGCCACCGCGCTCTGCTGTTCCAGTCCTACCTTAAGGGATCAGCGCTGGAATGGGTCATACCATTAATCGAACACCCAGAGATACTCAATCTCACGACTTTCGACGACCTGCTCACAGCCTTTGAGGAGAAATTCGGTCACCCAGAGGCCACTGCCACCCCGTCGCCGCTCGCCGCCGCGCAACTCAGGCCACCCAAAGCGCATTCTCTACGCGTCTTCTCGCCACCTGCGCGACCTTCACCAGCGCACCTCGGTCTCAAAGTACTCGGCTGAATTTGCCTTGCGGGCCGCAGAGGTCGACTGGAATGACGCCGCCTTGCGCGATCAGTTCTACGAAGGACTGAAACCCTTCATCAAGGACATCTTGGCACTACGTGCCACAACACCCACCACGCTACTCGGAATGCAGGAGGCAGCCTTGATTATTGACAATCGCTACACTGCTCGTTGCAAGGAACGCTCTTACGATACGAGTCGCAGCCATGGAGGCACGACACTTTTGGTGTAAGAGTCGGAATGATCTGGGAAAGCAGGGTGGACTGAGAACTATGAATACGGAAAATATTTATTCTGCCTTCTAAGGAGACTTATTGTTCTTACTGTATATACTTAGAAGCGCTTATATGCGTACAAAAATAGAAACCATTGGGTCACGCTCAACGGTTTCTATTTTTGTACGCATATAAGTGCGTTTAAGTGTACATATGAGAGACAGTAGTTGGAAGGTCAGAATAAAGATTCTTTGTATTCTTAGCTTTCGGTCCATCTTGCCCTTCCAGGTTCAATATCATACCCAACACTCCGAGATTGTCATGGCGCAAGCGGACGCGCCGGACACAGGACTGAGATGGGTTGATGACTGGCTTGAATCAGCACATGGAGACTTGACATGGAGACTTGCAACTGTAAGGTATGTGCCACTACAAAGGCTCGCAAGTTGATCTCATCCTCTGGAACTTGTGCTTAGTGATCTTTGTGGGCCAGTGACATCGTCTATGAATGGATCTGAGTACTTTTTTGATAGTAATTGATGACTTTTTCCGTTACTTGCTGCGTATTCTTTTTTGGAGACAAAGTCTGAGATACCAGGGTATAAGAGTACTACGTCAGGATCTCTCATAGCCTGCTAGGCAGAACAGGACAATCAACACACTTGATTCTTATCAGACATGGACTTTCTCCCATCTCAGAGTATACAACCAAGTAATGAGAGAAGTCATCGATTACTGTCATTATATACTTTGAGCCGTTCATAGGAGATGTCACTGGCCCACGCGCACAAAAGTCACTGTATACGAGCTCTGAAGGCTGAGATGTGGAGTTAGTACTGAGCTGGTGAAGCAGCCTGTGAGCCTGGCACATGCATCACAGTTGCAAGTCTCCATGTGAGGGCAAGAATGATCCCAGATGAGCAGGATAGGCCGAAAGCTATGAATGCTAAAGATCTTTATTCTGCTCTTCTAAGGAGACTTATCGTCCCTACTATATATACTTAGAAGTGCTTATATGCATACAAAATAGAAACCATTAAAATAGCGGGTGTGGTCCAATGGTTTCTATTTTTGTACGCATATAAATGCTTCTAAGTGTATATAGAAAAGACAGTAGGTCTTCTTAGAAGGACACATAATAAATATTCTTTGTATTCTTGGCTATTGATCCGTCCTGCCCTTCCAGGTCAATTCCATATCCTACACTCCAACATTGTCACGGCGCAAGCGGACGCGCCGGACGCGGGACTGAGATGGGTAGCATAGCGTTTGTTGCGACGGTTGTGGAGACTTGGACCACGCCCGCTATTTTAGTGGTTTCTATTGTTGCAAGCATGTAGGCTTTTTTAAGAAAATACAAGGGTGACACTATGCCTTCTTAGAGCATCAGAATCAAGATATTTAGTATTCATAGCTATTGTAGTGTTAGGGACACGCTCTAAAGGCCTAGATTCGCAAGAAAGTGTATCTGAGTGTATTCCCAAACACTATAGGTCCATCCTGCTCACCCGGAATCATGCTTGCCCTTAGAAGGATCTTTGATTGCAGCCATGATGTAGCGCTGTCGTAATCCCAGGACATTTGAAAATGCGTCCGATTCAACGTACCAAGCGGAGTAGTGCTGAGCAGGAAGAGTCGACATCTGCATCAATAGAGACATGATCCAGGTGACTGATGGGATAGAAGCCTTAGGTAGTCGGGCAGTGACTGTAGCTTCGGTGTTTTCTCGATGTTCCACAGGAATCAACCACATATATGTGCCGGAAGATTGCTCTGGCATGGAAAGCGAAAAGAGAGCAAGCGTGTCGAGACTTTCAACAAGCTGTTCATAATCTAGCCAGAGTTGAGTATCCCAGTGCAACCAGGAGCCGTACGCGTCGGGGTCGGCGGAAATGGTGTTGTCTGACCAAGAGTACCACTCGATTTGTGTTGAAGTTTCAGAACGCATAGACACCGCTCGTCCCTTCGTCTTTCGAGCATCAGCCATAAGACTCGCGAGCTTAGCGTCGCACGCCTGTACAGTAGGGCAGAGTGGATCCAGCTCGTCTAGCGCAGCTTTAGTGTCGAAAGCCTCAGGATCGATGGTGTCCGGATCGTCGTCATAGTCGTGTTGCCCGTACATGGGAAGGCGGTAGATTGTGTCATTCACGATACGAAGCGAGTGCTGAGGACCAGTCTCCAATTGACTAGCTTCCTTTCGCTGTCTGCGCAGGGCGGAGATTTCGGCAAGCAGGGCAGCCTTATTGATTGGGGCCTCGCTCGTTTGTGTGTCGTAACCAGAAGCGACATTTCTGGCGCTGGAGCGTCTAGACTTGCGCGCGTCTAGTACTTTCTCCCAGGATAGGTTCCAGTCGTAATTGGTACCATCGACCAAGCTTTCAATGTCATCCAGGTCGTTACTCTCAGGCGTCTTGGGAAGATAGACATCAGGAACATAAACAACGCGAAGGTTCTCGTCGTCTACTATGCCAATGCTCGCAAGGACAGAGCAAATCGGTTGGAATACGCGGGTACTTCGTGGAAGAAGAATGCGAGTCGGTGCGGACGGTCTAGTGCCTATAGCACCAAACTTGACAGACTCAACTCGGTGGTACAGCATCAAAGCAGAGACGTGACGGAACTCAGACAACGAGAACCTGCCTGCAATTGACGGCTTGAGATTGAGTAAAGTCTCCCAGGACTGTTCAACCATATGAAAGTACTTATCAGTTCTCACTGTAGAAGATACACGTTCCTTCCGCGCGGAAATGCTGATCCCATAGCTCGTTAGGACGGCGTCGCCAGCGGCAAAGCCAGAGGTGCTTTTTGATCCTGCACTTTCGGAGGTGAGCTTTGGAGCGCGTCCTGCATTTTAGAGGCAGACTTTGAAGGGCGGGGAGGGGCAGGTCTGCTGGGGGCCCCTTCTCTAGCTTTCCCTTTGCCTTTAGACTTGGGCGGGGCAGTTCTTGCCTGCGAGGAAGTTGCGACGCTGTCCGCAGCGTCGTTGGACCTGGCCTTGCCTTTGCCCTTGGAAACGTAAGTCGAAGAAGAAGCCATACTGATCAGACGATGCTATCCGAAAGAATTTGCTGGTTACTAGCACTACTTTAGTTCGATCTAAGGACAAATCTCCATTTCTGTGGCCAGACTGAGATCAATAGGGGTACCAAGGTTTAGATATGTGATTTGTTTGTGACTACTCACGTGCAAATATGTGACCCACTGTGACCCAGGGTTCGGGCTCTGGCGGCGGAGCGGATTCCTTCGCGGAGAGTTTGATTGGCCGGGCGGCTGCTTCGTGGATCGCGACGGCGCCGGCCTCGAAAACCACACCACCGCGAAACCCTCGTCTCGAGTCCCCCCAGCAGCCCTCGCTCTCCCTCTCCACTCACCACCCCCTCGACTCCTGTCCGTCCGCTCCCGGTCCACTCTCTTAGAAATGATTGCCCGACAGTTTCTCTCCGTCGCCCGCGTCGCGGCCCGTCGCGCGCCCGTCGCCGTCCGAGCGGTTTCCGTCCGCTCTTTCTCGATCTCTTCCATCCGAGGTGCGTCTTGCTAGGGTGGTTTTCTGTCTCGTCTTCGGGGATAGCAGTGCTTTTAGACGCGATTTTATAGTTGCGTCGGAGTGCTGATTTTTGGCATCTTTGTCGAAGCGAAAATGGAGGCGAAGAGCCGGCTGTGAGAGCAAGAATCATGCTAATTTTCGTGTTATGCAGCCAACGAGAAGCTTTCGGGACACGATCACTCTGAGGTCAGCCCGTCCGACGAGCCCCTTGTGTCGCTGAAGATCGACGACGTCAACGGCGAGAGCAGCTTGTACGGTCCTGGTGCCCAGAAGGGTGTTGTTCCGAGCAACTTGGAGCAGGCCACTGGTCTGGGTAAGTGATTCTTTTTTTTTGAAAAGAAGGATTTCTTTTTTTTGCTGGAGAATGGCTTTGACTGATATATTTGCAGAACGTCTTGAGATGCTCGCCGAGATGGCCGGTATTGATCTCTTCGACGAGACTCCCCTGCCTTCTGACCGCGTTGGAACCATCGCCGACCCCATCCTCCTTGACTCCCCTGTCCCCCAGAAGTACATCGGCTGCACCGGTGTCCCCGCGTCTACCCACGAGATTGAGTAAGTTTACTTTAGCCGTGGAGTGATTTTTTTAAAAGTATACTAACGTCGCGTCCCAGGTGGATTAACGCGACCGTCGAACTTCCGGCCCGATGCCTTGAATGCGGATGCGTGTTCCAGCTCAACTACGTCGGACCTCTGGAGGAGCTTGAGGAGTCGCACGGACACCATTAAACGGTTCGGCTTTTTCTAAAAAAAAAGAACATTTCACATCACATCACTACAGGCTAATTTGGTTGGGGAGTTTCGACATAGCAATGTATTCGCGCACGCTTTGTTATATATGGTATATAGGAAAGGCCGACATTGATCCAATTCCACATTTGCATTAATTTCCCATGTGCACGTTGTTTAGAGGTTGCTTTTTTCCGTAGATTATACATGCATTGTCTATAAAATATTTACAGGTGCGCGGCAACAACAATTGCGCTGCGCGTCGTTATGTATGCCGTCATCACGCGCTTCCATTCACGCTTTTCTTGACCCCTTCTTACGCGTAGTTTTCGACGCAGCAGGCATCACCAATTCCTCCGCTTCCTCCACAATTTCTTGAATTCTAGGCTCTGGAACTGGCGCAGCTTTCTTAGCAGCAGCAGGCTTTGCCTTTCCTGCTTTTGGTGCGGTCTTGGCCTTCGCCGCCGCTTCCTTTTTGTCGGCTTTGGCTTTTTCTAGTGCTGTTTTCTTCCGTCGCAGCGCCGATGCCTTTTCGATATCTACAATCTGCTTCGCAGTTGCCTCGTATAGTGCCTTTGATAGTTCCGCATCATTAGCTTCTTTCATTGGCGATCTGCACAAAAAATTGACGTCAGCAAATGATAATCTAGGTATCAAAAGAAGGAACTTACGGTCCAGTAACTTCGCTGCACTCGCTGAAATATTTCCCACCCTCACCAGACGCGCCTTCTTGATTCATGATTGCATGCAAAATAGTCTGCGCGCCCTGCGTCGGACTCTTCAGCACCAACCACCAAAACGGCCACATAATCAGATAAACCAGCAATCCCCACAGACTGCCCAGGGTAATGAAGTTTCGCGTAGACGCGGTGCGCACAAAGCCCGGATTCGCCATCGACACGCGAGCGTTGTTGGGACTTCCGTCCGGCCGCTTGTATTCGTCCAGCGTGCGCTGGAATTCACGTCCGAATAAGCGCAAGGCGAGTTTTGAGCTGCCAAATACGCGCCATGGGCGAGAACTTGGGAACTGGCGGTCTTTGAATTCGACGTCGGAAAGATCAAAGTCGCCTAAAACATAAGTGCTGCATGTTGTCAGGATGATCCGGACGTCGCGATCTGCTGGTTGTGCTCGGAATGCGGGGGAGAGTAAAGTGAGAAGGTGGTAATGTGCAAGGTAGTTGACTCCCCAGTGGGCTTCGACGCCGTCCTCGGTCACGAGACGTTGCTTGAACGGAGGCTGCATCGTGCCTGCGCAGCAGATAACCATGTCTAGTCGTCGCGGCGGACTGTTGTCGAGCCATTTCGTCGCGAATAAACGGACAGAGTGGAGAGATGCCAGATCGACCTCTTCGGCGTAGATGAGCTGGTTTCCTGATCGTTCCCGGAGATCAGAGATATAGTCAATCACCCAGCTGTCGGACGTCGACCGGACAAGTAGAATAAGCTGGACTCCACGTCTGGCCAAGTCATCCGCAACCACGGCTCCAATCCCAGAAGTACCTCCCTGGCAAAAAATGTCAGCAACAGAACGCGTCAAAATCGAGACACGACGCGTTGAGATCGTGAAGTGCTATAGACTCACAGTCATCATCACCACGCGGCCGTGCATCTCACGCTCCCACGTATTAGACGCGCCGCCACAGAACCGCTTGATCGCGTAGGTTCCGACGATCCAGGGCGTCGCGGTCTTGATGTAGGGCCAGAACGGGATGACATCGACGCCGAGGGTCATCGCGGCGCGTACTGCGTCCACGGGCATTGCGAGGTAGGGCGGATGGTCGCGTGAGAGTCGGTATGAGCAGGGTTCCGTCCGGCAGGCAGCAGTAAACAATTAAACAAACAGCACGACTGTTATTCTTGTACTACACGCGTCAGTTATCCCTTGACTGGCGCCTTAGCAGGATCGCGGTCTCGCGGCGTGAACTCGAGCCGTGGGCGGCGAACCCTTGCCGCGATCCCCAGCTGTAAGGGCTTTGTTGCCTCACCGCCGCCGTGCTCCAAATACCAGCTCCACCAGCCCGGAACTCCGCTCGCCGCCTCCGTTCGTTCGTCGTCGTCGTCCGTTTCCGTGCTTCTTTCGCGCCTGCTTGCTCTTCGTGCGACATCTGAGCATCGCCGGGGACTGCTTCGTCCTTCCTGACCCGACTCGAAACGGGCGTTTGTGTATCTCCCTTTCCCCAGTTGGGATCTCCCTTCCTGCACTACTCTGTCCTGCAGAGGCCCACTCTCACCACCAGCGACACAAACAGCACACACAGCACAGATGGCGTCCTCGCGACCATTATCAGGCGACAGCAGCAATCGAGCCAGTGCAGCTCCAAGTCGCGGTCCGGCCTCGCTCTTCGCCCAGGCTGCTCTCAACTTACTCCCGTCCTCAGCTTCGTCCTCCCAACCCTCCCGCGCGTCGCCCGCGTTGGCCGTGAACCCGTTCTCAGCAGCCACGACCCGGTTCTCTTCTGCATCTCCTCCCTCCTCAGCATACAACACTCCTCAGCAACTGTCCGATTCTCCCGAGGACGGAGACGAGGACGATGACACGGCGGCTGATATCGACGATGATTACATAAAGCACGGACTGGAGGACTTTGCCCGCATCAGCACGTTCATGGGACCTTGCTACGCCTTACGGTTGCCGACAGAACTCGTCCTAGACGTCCTGGGCTATCTTGACTCGCCAAATGACGTGCTTTCGGCATTGCAAGTGTGCAAGACCTGGGCGCGGTGCGCGGTCGAGCTGTTATGGTACCGGCCGACGATCAGCACGCCGATAATAGCGATCCAGTTCCTGAAAGCGCTCAAGCTGCGGGACTCTGCGTTTTTCCCGTACGGCAGCGCCGTGCGGAAATTGAATCTCACGCAGGTCGGCGACAGCCTGGCAGACCAGATGATCATTACCGTCGCCGAGGCGTGTCACGAGCTCGAGCGGATTTCACTGTCGTCGTGTAAACGGCTGACGGACGTCAGTTTGGTTCCATTGATGAATAAGAACTCGCATCTGGTCACGATCGATTTATCAAACGTCGAGCTGATTACGGACGAGACCGTGCTTGCGATCGCGGAGCACTGCAAGAAGCTGCAGGTTATCAGTTTAACCGGCTGCAAGTTGATCACAGACGATTCGATCGTGCAGCTGGCGGAGAATTGCCGGGGCCTGCGGCGGCTAAAGCTGATGGACTGCAACCTGATTACCGAGAAATCAATCTACGCGCTCGCGACGAACTGTTTGCACGTGCTCGAACTCGATCTGCAGGGATGTTCGGTTGTCGACAGTGGCGCGGTCACGACTGCGCTGATGGACATGTCTGGACTGCGGGAGTTTAAAGTTGGGTTTAATCAGCGACTTTCCGATGCCGCGTTCCTCGCGTTCCCGATCGACGGCCAACTGCGGCTAGACGCGCTTCGAATGCTGGATCTGACTGCGTGTGAGCAAGTGACTGATTTCAGCGTGCAGAGAATCATCGAATGCGCGCCGAAACTACGGAATCTCGTGCTAGCCAAATGCTCGAGGATCACGAATCGCAGTATAGGCTTCATCACTAAACTCGGCCGGTCGTTACATAATCTGCATCTAGGCCACTGCTCAAACATCACAGACGAAGGCGTCTCGAACTTGGTCGAGCATTGCACGCGGATCAGGTACATTGATCTTGGATGCTGCACGCTGCTTTCGAATGCCGCGGTCCAGGACCTCGCGACGCTGCCCAAACTGAGGAGGGTTGGGTTAGTCAAGTGTACCGAGATCACTGACCAGGCGATTCGATCGCTTGTCAGGCGGCGTCAGTTTGGGCTTGAGAGCTCGCTTGAGCGTGTGCATTTGTCGTATTGTACTAGACTGACTTTACTCGTGAGTTTCATTTTTCCTTTTGTTATTGCAAAAAGTATTTTCTAACATGCACAAGGCCATCCACGAACTTTTAATGAATTGTCCACAATTGACACATCTGAGTCTAACAGGTGTCCCCGCTTTCCTCCGTCACGACATCACCCGCTATTGCCGTCCGCCCCCTCCCGAATTCAATCAACACCAACAAACCGTCTTCTGCGTTTTCAGCGGCGCCGGCGTCGCCAGCTTACGCAACCACCTTGCCGATCTTGCACGGGATTTCGATCTCCAACGAGCACAAGCGC
Source organism: Myxozyma monticola (assembly GCA_030568405.1). Taxonomy (NCBI): domain Eukaryota; kingdom Fungi; phylum Ascomycota; class Lipomycetes; order Lipomycetales; family Lipomycetaceae; genus Myxozyma; species Myxozyma monticola. Next base: position 18,309 of record JAJLTV010000097.1, on the reverse strand, counting down.
TGCAACATGCTGCTGATATCGCGAATCATCCTGCGCCGAACGCGTTGGGATTTATCCAGCAGGGTATGCCGAACGCGTTGTTGGCGCAGGCACAGCTGCATGCTTTGCTACAGGCGCAGCAGGCGGCGCCACAGGTACCGCCGGCGGAATTCCATATGCAGCAGATGATGCAAGCGCAGCTTGCCGCGTTGCATGCGATTCAGGCTGCTGATGTTCCTGTTGCCGGGTTTGCGGGGCAACAACAGGGCGCGGAGGAAGGCGAGATGATTGTTGATGAGGATGGACAGTTTATGGTGGAGGCTGAGGAGATGATGGAGTGATGCATGCGTCGGAATTGAATTGCGGTGGGGGGTGTGGGGAACAGGGTGTTTTAACGGAACCGGGAGCATATAACTGTTTTCTTTATATATTTTCTTCTCGTTTTAGTTCGTTGCTATTGCTGGGCTTTCTACTCGTCGTGCCTGGAGGCGTGCCTGGAGGAGGAAGGGCTAGGCGGGAGAGGAGCTGGTTGGTTTGGACGGAGTTTGTTCATTGATCGAGGTAGCTATGAGTGCGGCGGGCGGTCCATAATACAAGTCAGTAGATCTACTCGAAACTCGCACCATACTGCTATTTAGCGATCTAAAGTCGTAGCATGTATTGGCTGACCATATCTACGGCATTTGAGTTCGGTTTTGGGACCGTGATAGCCGACGCGGCTTGTATGCGGCGCGTCCTGATGGAGCTTATCCGCTGCACTCCCCGCATATTGACTCTCCACGTCGTGTATATTAAGCCGGCCTTCCGTCCCAATTCCATTGCTCCTGGACCAATTACATAGCGGAAGACTTAAAGTGGTCTATTGTTAATAGCTTACTGTTTTTGACTATACATATGTGACTGGTTGGTTAGGTCATGTTGACACTACGACCCGCGCGCTTCGCGTTTCGAAAATGGCAGAGAGTTCGTCTGATTTCGACAGTTTCTCAGAAGGTATACTACACACTGATCCTACACTTGATCAGCATATAGCTAACAGATTCTAGCTCACCGACCCTGCTCTCTTTAAACAATCCGCTCTCATATCAGGCCAAGACGTCACTTCTTCATCAACGTACGACGTCTTTGACCCGGCAACTCAAGCCCTCATCGGCACATCCCCCGATCTCGACCTTGATTCACTCGATTCCGCAATCGCATCTTCCGCTGCCGCGTTCCGAACATTTAAAAAGACATCTCCGTTTGAACGCGCCGTGATTCTCAATAAATGGCGCGATTTGCTGGTACAAAACATCGAAGATCTGGCCACGATAATCACGTTCGAGAACGGCAAACCGCTAGCTGACGCGCGCGCAGAGATAAACTACGCGGCCAGTTTCCTCAGCTGGTTCGCGTCCGAAGCACCGCGCGCATACGGCGACGTGATACCGACATACAACAAGGGAAATCGCGCTTTTACGATCAAGCAGCCGGTCGGAGTAGTTGGTATTATCACGCCGTGGAATTTCCCGCTGGCGATGGTGGCCAGGAAAGTTGCTGCCGCGGTGGCTGCGGGGTGTACCGTTGTCGTGAAACCGGATGCCGAGACGCCGTTTTCTGCTGTTGCGTTTGCGGAATTGGGGAAACGAGCGGGCGTGCCTGACGGTGTGTTGAATGTGGTTACGACGAAGGGGAATATTGCGGCGATTGGCAAACGGATCTGCGAGGATGAGAGGATCAAAAAGGTGTCATTCACTGGATCGACTGCCGTAGGAAAATTATTAATGGGCCAAGCTAGCTCGACGTTGAAGAAGATGTCGCTGGAGTTAGGCGGGAACGCGCCGTTTATCGTGTTTGAAGACGCGGATGTGGGAAAAGCTGTTGATGCTGCGTTTGCTTCCAAGTTCAGAGGAAGCGGACAGACTTGTGTTTGCGCGAACCGGATCTTTGTGCATGATTCGTTGCATGACGAGTTTGCTGCGAGATTGGTGGAGAAAGTAGGAGGATTCAGGATTGGGAATGGGTTTGATGCGGGAGTTACACACGGCCCGTTGATTCATTCGCGGGCGGTGGAGAAGGTCGAAAGGCATGTGTTGGATGCGAAGAAGATGGGCGGGGAAGTGTTGGTTGGTGGACAACCCGCGAAGCAGGTTGGCGAGCTATTTTACGAGCCTACAGTGATTATCGGCGCGAGTTCAGACGCGTTATTGACGCGTGAAGAGACGTTTGGACCGGTTGCCGGGATATTTGGATTCGATTCAGAGGAATCAGTAGTCCAGCTCGCAAACAGTGCCGAAGTTGGACTGGCGAGCTATGTGATGACGAACGACGTGAACAGGATGTTTCGGGTTGCCGAGGAGCTCGAATTTGGAATGGTTGGCGTGAACACGGGCGTGATTAGCGACTGCGCGGTGCCGTTTGGCGGGGTCAAGTTTTCTGGGTTTGGTAGGGAGGGGTCGAAGTATGGGATTGAAGGTAAGTCTAGTTGTCAGTACTACTGCTCAGTAGTAGTGTACTAGTGCTATCGCGTGGATATGGAATGAGTGCTAATTAGTGATTTCTAGAATATTTGACGGTCAAGGCTGTCACGTTGGGTGCTTAAGCGAGTTGACAAGTATCGACCTTGTCACTTGTCAGAAGTCAGAACAGGTCTTGGTCAGAGTACCCACAACCACCTTCACTGAATAATCATACGAAGCCTGAAAGAACTTAGGACAAATGTAGTTTAGACTGGTAACTAAATCTAAAACAAATAAATAATCTATAAATAAAATCAGTTTTACCGAAAAAGGGCAGTGTGTAAACAAAGATCAGCGAGTTCGCGGCGCGTGCGGCTCGAGCACGTGGCGACGCGATGACGCTGACTTCTTTTTTCGTGTGCAGATCGCGATACTTTCCAGTCTTCGGTCGCGCATCCGCCTGGCTGGAGAAGGAGGTTATCACCTGTCCGATAGACCGGTCTACGATACCAGAAAACGGCTTGATACCACAAGGAGTTCAGAGTAGAGCAAGAACGGTGCGTTTTGAGCGGATATCCGTGATGCGGCGCAAGGTGAAGCTGCTGCGCCTTGTGCGAATGTGAACGCGCTGACGAGGGCACGCGATGGGATTTGGCCGTGTTCCGGCGTGATGGTGATGAACTGGCGATGATGACGAGGCGGGGTAGTGCGTCTGCGGCACAAGGCGGCGATCAGGTATATATCATCTCTCGTCTCGGTTTTGCTTCCTCTTCCTCTTCTTCTTCTTCCCACATACCTCATACCTCCCGAATCCTTTCAAGAATCACCCAGCTCAAACAAACCGAAAAATGCGTTTCGCCGTCTTACCCGTGCTCGCAAGCACTCTCCTCGCAACCTCGGTCTACGCGCAAACCGCGCCGACCTGCGCGACCTCCTGCCTGACCAACTCGCTCTCGTCGTCGGACTGCGAGACCGCGTCGGTCTCGTGCCTGTGCAAGTCCTCGTCGTTCATCACGGCCGTCGAGGATTGCGTGCAAAAGGAGTGCGCCCAGTCAGACTGGTCCGCGGCCTTGTCGTACGCCCAGAACCTGTGCTCCGGCGCCGGCGTCTCGCTCTCGATCAACACGGCGACCTTCGTCGCTGGCGGTGGCTCCGGCGGCTCGGGCGGCTCTGCCGCCGCGTCGTCGACTGAGGCTTCTTCCGCCGCTGCCGCGTCGTCCGTCGAAGCATCCACCTCCGCCGCCTCCTCCGCCGGCGCTGCTTCCTCGGGAGTCGAGTCCTCCTCCGCCGCCGCCTCCTCCGCCGCCGTCGCCTCGTCCGCCGCCGCCTCGTCGACCCTCTCGACCTCGACCACCTCCGGATCATCTTCTGAGTCCTCTGGCTCGGGATCTGGCTCCGGCGCGTCCGCGACCTCGTCCGGGTCCGCCTCGACCAGCACTTCTGCCGCCGGCGCGAGCAAGTTCGCCGGCGCATCGGTCGGCCTTGTCGCTGGCGCTGTCGCCGCTATTGTGCTCATGTGATCTACTTTTAATAGTTGTCTGTAAAAATCTTTTGGTGTATGATGTATCATTAGTGATGGTTTAATCTATGTTTGTTTAACTATTCTTACTCTCTTTCTCGTAGGCTTTTTGTAGAAGACGCCAAAAGTTGCCGGTTTTGGTGCTGACCTGATCTAGCCGCTGCCGCGTACGCGTACAGCCGTAGTCGTACCCAGCGTACGATTACAAGCCATACGGTCTAGATTCTAGAGTCTACTAACCACATTTCGCCACTCTCATGTGGTATACTCAACTGAAGAAAGTGAAGAAGTGGGTCGGATCAGCAGAACAATGGGTCACAAAATATGTGACGCGTCTGACGCGCGTCTGTGACTGATCTCATATGATCTTGACTCTTTGGAATGCTTGGTAATTGCTGATTGCACCGTTTTAAAGAATTTTAAGTACAAGTTCTATATTTTTATAAAAATGACAATTACAGTCGACCAACATGTTTGTCAAGCTGTAAAAACGATAACAAAGAGAACGCCGGCCGACGCGTCGGCAAATGTTATATGTCGGCAAGGTAAAATATGTACAGCGGCGGGTCATGACAAAAAAACGAAATAACGGGACGAACAGGAACATGTAAGACTAAGAGATACATCAAAATATAGTCATCGTAAAGTAATATAGATATAAAATGAGATTTTGAAACGCCAGGATGCCGACTCGATCTCGAACTGATTTGTCCAGTCAAAGACAATTTAGACAAAGACAATAGACTGTCGAGAGTGTCGAGAGTGTCAAGAAAGAGAGTAGCGGAAGACTACTCCCGCCGCCGGGTGCCGCCGACCTTGAGCGAGCGCACGCGTTTGAGCAGACCGGCCGAGGGTTCGGGACTGGTAGGCGACGGCGACGACGACGAGACAGCCGGGGACGAGACCTGGCGGGCCATACGGGGCGCGACAGTGAGTCGTTCTTCAGAGACTGCAAACTCGTCACGCAACCGGGGTTCGCGGTCTTCCGGGATCATGAGGGTCGGCCGTTCGCGGGATACGGACGCGCCGCGCAGCTTTTGCACGATAGACCGCTTTCGGGCGAGGTTCTGGTTGGCCTCGAACGCGCCGCGCGTGATGTCGGTGGGGTCGTAATTATGGGTTTCTGAGTGCATCTGGTGCAGGATGGCGGTCCTCGACGCCGGCGTGCCTTCGAGGAAAGTAGACGAGCCCAGTCCGAGCGAGACGGAGCCGTGGATCGTGTCAACAGCGACACCGGCGCCGCCGACGCCGCCGGTGATGTGGTTGAGCGAATGTCGTGGCGGGCCGAGCGCGTTGTTCTCCGAGTCGGCCGGGAAGGCGAGAATAGGCGCCTTGGTCTTTGACTGGTTCCTATGCGGGTTGCAGGCGTCGAAAGGCCCGTCGTGGTGGAAACCGGTGCCGAAGATGCCGGTCACGTCGAGCTTGTCGATTTTGTCAATGGAAGCCGGCGGAGATGACGACGCGGCGTGCTTGTGGCGACGGGGCGACGACTGCGAGCGCGATCGCAAAGTGGAAGAAGCGACCGAGGCCGAGGCCGAGGCCGCGTGGCGATGCGAGCGGTGCGAACTCGAGTTCGAATTGGTCGCATGCGCGCTCTCGTGCTTGGAATGCGAGTGCTTGGACGACGAACGCGCGACCGGCGGCGACGCAAACGGGTCCCGGGGTTCTCTCTGACGACGCCCGGACCTCGGCGGCGGCGCAGGCGGCTTCTCGCCCATCCCGTCGCCGTCGTCTTCCTCGATATCCAGCTCGGCGAGCAGGTCCGGCAACGGCCGCCGCTCGTTTGCCGAGTCCGACGTCGTCCGTCGCAGCATTGCCGACCGGCGCGACGCGGACGTCGGCGGCGGTGGCGGCGGCATGGCGAGCGCGTCTGCAAAGGGGTTGTTCGAGGCGAACGTGCGCGAGTGCGACGACGAGGTCGAGGAGGTCGAGGACGAGGACGCGACGCGCGACGCGGACGCGACGCGTTGCGGCGCCGAACGCGTCGGAAGCATCGGCGCGGACGACGCGTAGATCGTCGGCGGCGCGACCGGCGCAGGCCGGAACGGGTTGTTCGAGGCGAAGGCCATTGGGGGGCGGCGGTGGTTGTGGTGAGGTGGATGTGGTGGTGGAGCGGGCGGCGAGCGGAGTAAATAGAGCCAGCAAGACAAGGGGCAACACGCCGTGATCCGCAGCCAGGAGGCGGTGGTTACCCGGATAAAGTCACGTGTAGAGTCACGTGGTTGACAGCTGACAAAGACGTCTGACGTCTCATCGATCCGGTCGCCGGGCGTGTGGATTTGGCCATCGAGTTTGGTTGGTTGGTTTAGAATTAGTTTGGTTAGATGTCTTGCATTCATTTGTCTACTTGCAGGTACTTGGTACAGCGATGCCATTGGCCAGTCCGAGAGGCAGACCGGGAGCGAGAGAGTGATCAACGCGTCGTGCGAGAGATAACAGCAGCACTCTCGCTTGTGTACTGCAGCATTACTGCGTTTAGATTAAACGATCAATATAAATGCATTAAAGGAATTAATTTGTGATGCACTGCAAGTTCAGACGCAGTCCGAACGCGCTTCGTTTGTGTTTGTGTTGTACTTGTGCTGCCCCTGAAGCCGAGTAGTGGAGTTCGTGTTCGTGTTGACTCTCAGCTGATCTCTGCTGCTTCACTATCACGACGCCAGATCAAGCGATTTGTGGCCGTCTTTGCATGAACCAAGAACTCACACCCAGGCAACTTCAGCATCAACTACTTCACCAGCTCCAACAACTGCGACAACTTCCACCCTGGACGCGTAGCAATCAACTGATGCTGTTGACGAGTGCTGAGTGTTGCAGATGCTGCTGCCTTCCGCCAATCAGCAATCGCGTCCATTCCTCGTTCTCCATGATCCTTTCACTGAACTAATCCATTATAAACACCCTTCAACGCAATCTCGTCCATTGGTATCCACATGCATCCACTTCCTCTACCCTCAGCCAACGTAAACAAACAAAGCCAGGGTGAGTTCCCAGATCACGTGCTGATCTGGCGCGTGACTGCTTTCCGCCGGCCCAAACCCTACAAACCCTACGCCCCGCGCCTCGCCCGGCGCGGCCGCAACGGGCGTGATCTCCAAATCCAAGCCCGGTCGGCTCCAACTCGCTGCCCACGATCACCTGAACACCGCCGCAGAAATGTCTGTCGCTACAAACGTGCGTATGAGGGTGGTGTGCTACTCGCAATTGGTGTTACATGCTGACGAAACAACTAGAACCCCTTCAGCTTATTAGGTAACTACCTGCCGCGCGCAATGGAACGGAATGGCCGTACAACGAAGACCCTGTCTAACTAACCCCCCAGCTGACGACATCGAGGACCCGGACCTCGTCGCCGCCGCCCCCGCTGCGCCCCCCAAGGCCCCGACCACCAAGCCCAACACCTCGTCCAAAAAGGCCGACGCGCCGCCCAAATCCGCCCGGCCCGAGAACGCGCGCACGCGCGCCCCGCGCTCCGCGAACGAGGACGCGATTCGCGACAAGACCGCCGGCCGCTCGGCCAACAAGGCGCGCTCGACCGATGCGCCTGCGCCGCGTGGAGGCCGCGGTGGACGCGGTGGTGCGCGTGGTGGACGGAGACAGTTTGACCGCCAGTCCGGTGCCCAGCCGTATGTCCAGCTCATCACTACTTCTGTTCCGTCAGGATCACTAACAAGAAACAGGGACGCCGAGAAGCAGGTCGCCGAGTCCTGGGGATCCACCGCCAACCAGCTGACCGACGAGATCGAGGCCCAGAAGGAGGCCACCGCCCCCGAGGCCGCCGACGAGACCGCCGAGGAGGCCGCGCCCGAACCCGAAGTCGACAACTCCAAGACCTTCGAGGAGTACCTCGAGGAGCTGAACCTGCGTTCCGCCGAGCTCGGCCCGAAGCCCTCCGTGCGCAAGGCCAACGAGGGCGACGACCTCTCGACCTGGGGCACTGTCGCGCCCGGCAAGGACGCCGTCGAGGAGGACGCCGCGGACCCGTACATTTCGGGACTCAAGCCCAAGTCCAAGGACGTCAAGGCCAAGACCAAGAAGGAGAAGATCATCGTCGACTTTGAGCCGCAGTTTGCCGCCCCCGGCGGCGCCCCCGCTGCTCGCCGGGGACGCGGCGGTCGTGGCGACCGTGGCGGTTCCCGTGGCCGCGGAGACCGCGCTGAGCGTGGCTCGCGTGGACCGCGTCCCGCCCGCGGCGGACCCCGCACTCCCGCACCTACTGCTGCGCCGGCCAAGGCCGTCTCCCTCTCCAACCTCGCCGACTTCCCTTCCCTGTCATAAACTGACTCTGACTGAATCCCTCGCCCGGCGGCGCATTACCTTGCCAACATCTCTTTGTGTTATATGTCATTTAAAAAGTTGTATCCTCTAATCTATGTCATACGGACGATTGGTAATTGAATCATCTTGCCTATTTTCATTTGTTGTTTCCCGCAGCGCATACCGTCTTATTCCGTTGATTACCAACCTTACCATCGCTAGTTCTCGCTCATACCGACCATTTATATCCTGCAATTTGCTCAACAATTCATTATACATCTGCTTATACCCACTTTACGCATTGTCAGTGAGACAATTGAGCCAGAAAAGTGACATGAACACTGAGAGCGGCTTGTGTCAGGAAGCTCTGATTATTTGGTGCTTTTTTACGCACGCAGCTCTCAAGTGTTTGTCCGCTTTTTCTGGCTCAATATGCCCCATATTTGATCCATCAGACGAGAACGAAGAAAAAGTGCTGTGAATACAGAGAGCGGCTTTGACAAGAAAAAGGTTGCAGATGACTTCATTGCTTTCTTGCCTACGCAACTCTCAAGTGTTTGTCCGCTTTTTCTGGTTCGATATGCACCAAACGGGAATCTAAAGCTGTTACTATTTGATCCACCAGACGAGAACGAAGAAAAAGTGCCATGAATACAGAGAGCGGCTTGTGGTAAAATGGAACGCCGTGCTTTCTTTTCTTCACACGCAGCTCTCAGGTGTTTGTCTGCTTTTTCTCTGGCTCGAGATGCGGCAAGCGCTAGTCTAAAGTCCTTTTGATCCATCAGACGAGAACGAAGAAAAAGTGCCGTGAATACAGAGAGCGGCTTAGACAGGAAAATAGTGACCTCTGACTTCATTGCTTTCTTGCCTACGCAGCTCTCAAGTGTTTGTCCGCTTTTTCTGGTTCGAGATGCGCCAAACGAGAATTGAAAGTTATTACTCTTTGATCCGCCAGACGATAACGAAGAAAAAGTGCTGTGAATACAGAGAGCGGCTTGGATAAGACCGAGCACGTTGCGTGCTTTTTTCTTACACACGCAGTTCTCGGGTGTTTGTCCGCTTTTCTGGTTCGAGATGCGCCAAACGAGAATCTAAAGTTACTGTTTGGTCCATCAGACGAGAACGAAGAAAAAGTGCCATGAATACAGAGAGCGGCTTATGTAAGCAAAGATGGAACTTTTTGATGCTTTCCTTTTCTTACACACGCAGCTCTCGGTGTTTGTCCGCTTTTTCTGGTTCGACATGCGCCAAACGAGAATCGAACGTCTATTTGATCCATCAGACGAGAACGAAGAAAAAGTGCCGTGAATACAGAGAGCGGCTTGTGCAAAAAAAGCATGATTTATAGTGCTTTCTTGCACACGCAGCTCTCGGGTGTTTGTCCGCTTTTTCTAGTTCGATAAGCGCCAAACGAGAATCTAAAGCTGTTACTATTTGATCCATCAGACGAGAACGAAGAAAAAGTGCCGTGAATACAGAGAGCGGCTTGTGCAAAAAAAGCATGATTTATAGTGCTTTCTTGCACACGCAGCTCTCGGGTGTTTGTCCGCTTTTTCTAGTTCGATAAGCGCCAAACGAGAATCTAAAGCTGTTACTATTTGATCCATCAGACGAGAACGAAGAAAAAGTGCCGTGAATACAGAGAGCGGCTTGTGCAGAAAAGCGTGAAGTGTTTGGTGCTTTCTTGCACACGCAGCTCTCGGGTGTTTGTCCCTTTTTCTGGTTCGATATGCGCCAAACAAGAATCGAAAGCTGTTACTATTTGATCCACGGTCCACCAGACGAGAACGAAGAAAAAGTGCCATGAATACAGAGAGCGGCTTATGTAAAAAAGCATGTAGTGTATAGTGCTTTCTTACACACGCAGCTCTCAAGGGTTGATGCGTTTTTTTGTTTTCCAATTTATGGCGAAACACTTGTTTGCTTTTCTGGGTTTAAGCGATTCTCGGGGTCACCACTTTTCAAAGAATTGCGGCCAATTGCTACCGTTCGACAAATACCCTAGAAAACTACAGAGCCCCAACCAACAACTGTGCTCTTTGGAGGCTGCGCGCGGACGATCTGCAAGCTTGTGTACTTCTTGTCTGGTTAATTGATCGTCATGGAGACCTGGTGACAGCAATGTGGGTGATCTTATATGGATAGTCATGTAGCAATGGGCACTTGCTTAAACGGTCCGGCTATTGCCCACGTCTCTACAGGCTTCGGTGAAATCTGGGACCCTTGAGCAAGGTGACCTGGCGTTACATACTGTCTAGTATGCATCTATCCAATACATTGAAAGGGATGCCAGCTGAATGGGATTATATGCAAATTCATGTGATTTTAGGAGATGTCATTTTTTTGTAATACCTATAACTTATCAATTTCGCTTAACTATAGCTATTTAATCAAAATCACTTGGCAAGAGCGGTGTATGATCCAGTCTTGATCTCAGTGACAACATCAGGAGCCTGGATCTTCCATCCCAGCTTGAGAGCCTTTGCGCTAGAGGCATGGCACGGAGCGCTCATCAAGAATGTGAAAAACTGGCTCAACTTGGGGACCGCGTCCGCGAACGAGAGCGAGACCGTAGGCAGACCGAAGGCGTCTCCGATAGTCTGCGCCATGTCCTTGAATGAGATATAGCCCGACGTGACGTTGTACGTACCGGAAGTGCCTTTCTCGCCGACAAGCAGGTACAGTCTCGCTGCGTCCTCGACGTGAACGACAGAAGTCAGGGCAGATCCGTCGTTGACGTAGATTGACTGCTTGTTTTCGAGCGCGACCGAAATCGCTTGCAAGAGGCCGCTACCGCAACGACCGTAGACAAAAGGCGCAAGTCTCATGACCATTGAGTCAATCCCCTTATCCTTCAGCGCGAGTATATGCTTTTCGAGAAGAATTCGCTGGTTCAGGGGACTCTCATTGTCGGGCGACTCTTCGGTAGTCTCAGCGCCATTGGGATCAGCATTCGCCATAAGCGCACCCGAGGTACCCACAAGCCGGCCGCCGGAGACCAAAAGACCTTCGGCCATGGCATCCACAGCCGCCATATCGATCTTCAGCACCTCGGCATACTGAAGCTTTTGGAACAACGGCGAATCGGGCTTCAAGTTGTCCATGAACGCGTCCGCAAGATGGAACACGATCTGGGCTTCGGAGGACTCCTTACGGATCAGGTCGAGAGAGCCGAGCGTGCCGCGGACGGGAGTCGCGCCGAGCTTTGTCACGATCGCGTCCTTGGATTCGTTGCGGGAAAGTGCATGGACAGTGTAGCCGGCCGCGACAGCGTACTCGATGATCGTGGAACCGACGAAGCCGCTGCCGCCGGTGATGAAGATCTGCTTGGCCATTTCGGTGGTGGTGATGGTGGTTATGGTGGTGGAGTGTACTGTTGACAATGGACGGGTCCCGTCGCGGGACCCGCGCCTTTTATACGCATACAAAGGCCCGGAAGTACGGCGTTAGCGTTGGCAGTATTCAAAGTCCGTTCGTTCCAGCAAGCGTGGATTGAGCGGACTTTATACACGCGTCTCGGCGCGTGAGTTTGTCCGTCTGGCCGCTTCGCATTCCGAAATCCGAGGTCGGCAGCACGGCTACCGGCCAAACACGCGGCCGCTCGGATCCGTTTTCCGAGCTGTTAGCTGCTAGTCGGTTGCTGACAGAGCGGAGCCCGTCACAAGGTATTAATTCTGCTGAATAGTGCGACGCATAGACTGCTGGATATATGTGATTTTCCAGTCGAGGCGCGTCGGCGCGAACCGGCGGCGCTCGTCTCTCTGCAAACAAGTAACAACCACCGCAAATCCTTCATCCGTCCAGCTGCACTCAACTCTGAGACTAGCTGGTCACAACTCCACAGTAAATAATAATAGCTCCTTTGTATGCGTTTGACTATCTCTTTTCGAAGAACATCTTCTGTTGCCAATTCTATGGCCTCCAGAGCTGCACTGCCGTTCTGCCATGAAACAGTCACGTGACGTTTTGTTTTTGGATTTGCTCAAGTTCTGGGATCCGCCTTGTCGACTGAACTTGATATCTGCTGTCCTGCCAATTCTAATCTATAACTATTCTATTCAATATTCATTTATAACTCAGATATCTTTGATCTCCCCCTTGCAAATATGTCTAGCTTTTATGATTCACTATCGAGTTTTGAACTCCACTTAATTAGTGAAGATTTCGAGGAGAACTTGTTGAGGTACCAACCCGGCGGCTACCATCCTGTCAACCTTGGAGATACGTTCAAGAGCGGTCGTTACAAAGTCGTCAACAAATTGGGCTTTGGCGGCTATTCCACGGTATGGCTTGCAAGAGACAACGAGTCTGTTCATCCTGTTTTGTATTTATATATCCCGTCCGGTATTAACTGACTATCTGACAGTGCTGGCCAATGGGTCTCGTTGAAGATTGCGACCGCCGACTCATCTGTTGCATCACGAGAGGTGCAAAACCACCAGTTCCTCCAAAACCAATCACAAGATTTGTCTGCAAACTACATTGTTCAACTGCTTGATTCGTTTACTCACGAGGGACCCAATGGAGTTCACCAGTGTCTTGTTCACGAGTTGCTTGGTCCTAGTCTGCAGAAGGTCCGCAGTAATTACATCCAGAGGAGAATACTTGAGATGAAACCAGACACTGTATACCAGATGTCTACACAGATTTTGAAAGCTGTTGACTGGATTCACGAAGCTGGCATGGCGCACGGAGGTGAGAAACTTTGCTTCTTTTTGCAGCAGCAGCAGCAGCTAGTTTTGTCAGCATTACGCTAACATTCCAGATCTGAATGAACGTAACGTGGCATTAAGCGGTAACGGGCTGTCAAACCTAACTGAAGAAGAACTTTTTGCCATTATCGGACCTCCGGAACTTTGGGCGGTAAAAGAAAAATTCGACGAAAAATATATAGGACGACTACCAACCCACGTGGTCTACTCGGTAGAATGGAAGGCTTGGGCAGATGAGGACACAGCGGATATTCGTCTCCTTGATTTAGGAGAAGCTTTTTTCCCAGGTCAAGAACCTGTTGAACTGGCTCATCCGGCCGACCTTAGGGTCCCAGAGTCAATTCTCACGGACCGATGGGATTATCGCGTTGACTTATGGCACGCAGGTTGCTTAGTATGTGCACTTACAGATCTTTTGTTTGTTCTTGCCCAAATTAACGAGACTTTAGATTTATTATCTTGTATTCCAGTCACCTGCATTTTCTGGATTTGGCGGTTCTACTTCTCACATTACTGAGATGATCGGATTCACCGAGAAATTACCGGTTGAATGGCAGCCAAAGTGGGAACCAATGCTGGCGGGATTAAGACAACGTCTACAGGAAGCTAATCAATTTCACACTCTCGAGAGGTTGGACAAAGGTAATTTTCCATTACTCGCGTACTGCATCGACAATTGAAGCCAGACTTGCTAACCCGTGCTAGATAATGATCGCAAGACGTTGCAGATTTACGATGATTTTGAAGAATACCAGATCCATCCAGCGTTTAAGCCGCTGATTGCAGTGACATGCGGACTGGTCAGATTTATACCCTCGAGCCGCATAACTGCTAAGGCGGCTATTCGCATGATTGATACCGCTCGACGGAGCGGAATTCTTGACCGCGTATATCCGAGACCAGCTCATCGCATCTGGTGATTTTAGCAGACTTGTTCCGGCTGGTCCTCTTGTGTTCGTACAGGTTGGCGTCAAATTCTGGACCCTGATGTCCAATGTAACACGAGCTTGATTCGAGACTGAAATCTGTCAACAATTATTTTTACGGCACTGCACAGATCGAATTGTGTAGCGTTTAAAGCTGGGTTGCTAATCATGCCATTACCGCCTATCATATGGTAGATGTGATATATCCTAGGAATAAAGAGTTGGTAATTTCTCTTCTGTCAGCTATGCTCACTTCAAGATTGGATTTGAGGCCTCAGGGAATTCTCAAGATTAGGACGATATGTATTAAGTTAATTGAATGATCGTGAAACATGCTAGTGCATTGCAGACAGTAGTGATTACGAGGCTCCTGCTCGCACATTCTTCATCGCTCGTCGCCACAATTAAATACGATAAACAGATTATAGGAGATATACCAGCCTTTCGTCTCAGCACTTGTACGTTCAGACACAATATAGTATCACTAATATTTCACTCCAGTCGAAGTAAATTATCACATCTTGCGCAACCTATCGACCTCGACGGCACAAGATCCCGTCTTAATGTCTATAAAAATCCCAATGCCAGTCGACTTCCATCCCAAATCCTTCACCGCTTTTGAGCGAACGGGTCCCGTCGCCAGACATATGGGATTCTAGTCGCATCTCACTGCGAACAACCGCAGATCCGTCATCCGTCCAGCTGCACTCAACTCTGCGACTAATCGATATCAACTCCACTTCTATAAATTTTAAATGATAAATTGATAATCAGCTAATTATTACTTTGTATTGCTCGACTATTTATTTCAAAGAGCATGTTCAAAATAAATTCTATGGCCTGCAAACATCACGTGACTCTCTTGTTGAGATTCCACCGCCAAAATTCTGGTCGCCTTCAAAAGCCCTTGTCTCAAAGGCTGATTATCACAGAAAACAGATCTGCTAAGTTATCCTGTCAATATTGCTATTTCTCCTGCGCAGATATGGCTGACTTTTATGCTTCACTATCGAGTTATGAAACCTATTTAATACAAGTGGATTATGAGGAGAACATGTTGAGATACCAACCCGGCGGCTACCATCCTGTTCACCTCGGAGATACGTTCAGGAACGGTCGTTACAGAGTTGTCCACAAATTGGGCTTTGGCGGCTTCTCTACGGTATGGCTCGCAAGAGACAACATGTCTGTTCCTGTTTTGTATTTATATATCCCGTCCGGCTGTGACTGACTATTTGACAGTGCTGGCCAATGGGTTTCGTTGAAGATCGCGACCGCCGACTCATCTGTTGCATCACGAGAGGTGCGAAACTT
This sequence comes from Myxozyma monticola, assembly GCA_030568405.1. Lineage (NCBI taxonomy): Eukaryota > Fungi > Ascomycota > Lipomycetes > Lipomycetales > Lipomycetaceae > Myxozyma > Myxozyma monticola. The sequence continues at coordinate 3,164 of JAJLTV010000097.1, read as the reverse complement.
CCAGTTCCTCCAAAAGCAATCACAATCTACGTCTACAAACTACATAGTTCAACTGCTCGATTCGTTTACTCACGAGGGGCCCAATGGAGTTCATCAGTGTCTTGTTCACGAGTTGCTTGGCCCTTCTCTGCAGAAGGTCCGCGGAATTTACATCCATCGGCACATACTTGAGATCAAACCAGACACTGTATACCGGATGTCTACACAGATTTTGGAAGCTATTGACTGGATTCACGAAGCTGGCATGGCGCACGGAGGTGAGAAACTTTGCTTTCTTTGCAGCAGCAGCAGCAGCTAGTCTTGCCAGCATTGCGCTAACACTCCAGATCTGAATGAACGCAATGTGGCATTAAGCGGCAGCGGGCTGTCAAACCTAACTGAAGAAGAACTTTTTGCCATTCTCGGACCTCCGGAGCTTTGGCCGATAGAAGAAATAAGTGACGAAAAATACATAGGACGACTACCAACCCATCTGGTCTACTCGGCAGAATGGGACGCTTGGGCAGATGAGGACAAAGCGGATATTCGTCTGCTTGATTTAGGAGAAGCTTTTTTCCCAGGCCAAGAACCTGCTGAATTGGCTCACCCGGCCGACCTTAGGGTCCCAGAGTCAATTTTCACGGACCGATGGGATTATCGCGTTGACTTATGGCACGCAGGTTGCTTAGTATGTGCACTTACAGATCTTTTGTTTGTTTTTGCCCAAATTAACGAGACTTTAGATTCATTACCTTGTATTTCAGTCACCTGCATTTACTGGACTACGTGGTAATGATGGTCACATTGGTGAGATGATTGGATTCACGGAGAAGAGCTTACCGGTTGAATGGCAGTCAAAGTGGGAACCCATGCTGGCGGGCTTAAGACAGAGTCTACAAAAATTTGGGCAAAAGTTCCTCGAGAGGCTTGATAAAGGTGAATATCCAATATTCGTGTACCGAAACGACAATCAAAAGTCAGACTTGCTAACTTGTGCCAGCTCATGATCTCAAGAAGTTAAAGATTTACACAGATTTTGAAAAATACCAGATCCATCCAGCGTTTAAGCCGCTGATTGCAGTGATATGCGGAATGGTCAGATTTATACCCTCGAGCCGCATAACTCCTAAGGAGGCCATTCGCATGATTGATAATGCCCGACAAAGCGGAATTCTTGACCGCGTATATCCGAGACCAGCACATCGCATCTGGTGATTTTAGCAGACTCATTCCGGCTGGTGTTCTTGCTTTCGAACCGGCTGGCGTCAGATTTTGGACTTTTCCCTTTTATATTAACGCGAGCTTGATCCGGAGACAGAAATCTGTCAACGCTCATTTTTGCGGCGCTGCACAGATTGAGTTATGTACCGCTTATAGCTGGGTTGCTAACCATACCATTGCCGCTAGATATGATATATCCTAGGAATAAAGAGCTGGTGATTTGCTCTTCTGTCAGCTACGCTTACTTCAGGATTGGATTCGAGGCCTCAGGGTCATTTTGAAGATCAGTAGGAATAATAGGTTATAGGAATATAGGATGTGTCTTAAGTTAATTGAATGATTGTGAAACATGCCAGTAGTGCATTACAGATTTAGTGATGACGAGCCTTGTGGAAACTATTACATCTTGCACAAACGCGACCATATTTGATAATTACCCTACTCCAACTGCAAAACACATCGCGATTCATGGTGTCGCGATTCATGGTGCGGTCTCTTCGTAAAAGGACGTGAAGATTCATAAGCTGTAAAGGACCTGTGCATGATACGAGAGTCCCTCGCGGTCCAGGGGGCCAACAAAACATGAAAGGTCAGTTATAACTTTGTGTGACACGTCCGATTGAGGCCGCGCGGATTTTAATTATTATCACAGAAACAGATCTGCTGTCCTGCCAGTTCTAATTTCTATTCTGTATCACTTGGTTATAGCTATTTTTCATTCGCATAACTATATGGAATCCTAATTGGCAGAGTTTGATTCGGAGGAGAGCCTGTTGAGATACCAGTCCGGCGGCTACCATCCTGTCAACCTTGGAGATACGTTCAAGAACGGTCGTTACAGAGTCGTCCACAAGTTGGGCCACGGCGGCTTTTCCACGGTATGGCTTGCAAGAGACAACATGTCTGTGCCTTCTGTTTTATATTTATAAATTATATATCCTGCCCGGCTGTGACTGACTGTTTGACAGTGTTGGCCAATGGGTCTCGTTGAAGATCGCGACCGCCGACTCATCTGCTGTATCACGAGAGTTGCAGAGCTTCCAGTTCCTCCAAGAGCATTCTCAAACTCGGTCTACAAACTATATAATCCAGCTGGTTGATTCGTTTACTCACGAGGGACCCAATGGAGTTCATCAGTGTCTTGTTCTCGAGTTGCTTGGTCCTTGTCTGCGGAAAATCGGCACAAATTACCTATATCGGCGCATGCTTGAGCTCAAACCAGACACTGTATACCGGCTATCTACACAACTTTTGACAGCTATTGATTGGCTTCACGAAGCTGGCATGGCGCACGGAGGTGAGAAGCTTGTTTTTTAGGATCCGCCAGTTTTGGAAGCATTACTCTAACATTCCAGACCTGACTGAATGTAACGTGGCACTCAGCGGCAGCGGGTTGTCAAACAAAACTGAAGAAGAACTTCTTCTCAAGACGTTGAAGATTTACACAAATCTTGAAACAGAGCGGACCAATCCAGCGTTTGAGCCTCTGATTGCTGTGATATGTGGACTGGTCCGATTCATACCCTCGAACCGCATCACTCTTAAGGAGGCCATTAGCATGATTGACAGCGCCAGACAGAGCGGAATTCTGTCCCACGTATAGCCGAAAACATCGCTTTTACACCTAATGGCCTTTGCGGACTCGTGCCGGAAGCCTCGAGCAGATAAGTAGCGTCTGGTCCTCTTGTTTTCGAACCGGCTGGCTTCAAATTGTGGACCCCGATGTCCAGGTCAAATACGAGCTTGATCCGGTGACTGGAATCTGTCAACGAATGCGCCGCTGCACAGCTTGAATTATGTACTGTTTATAACTAACGTGGTTGCTACCCGGGCGAGCCATCCAAGCGGGCGAGCCACTAAATCCCAAGACGCTTCTCTTCTATTTAAATCTACCATATTTTCAACCACCAGCCATAGAATATATTTCCAGAGAATCTAAAATACTCTAGCTATCGAAGCTCTAA
>JAJLTV010000096.1:0-49275 GCA_030568405.1 Myxozyma monticola | reverse complement strand
CAGACTCTCATATAGATAAACAAAAGAATTCAGCATATCGCTGTTGAAACATAATGAGGAATCTCTTTTTTTTTTTATCTTATGGCAGCTATATTTGTAAAACTATACCCTATACACACATCCCCTCTAATACAGCCCGGAAATTAGAAAATATACAAGAAACCCATTTACATCTGTAAGAATTATCCTACCCCAACTGCGAAACAGCGTTCAACCCGCTGCTGGATATCCCACGCACGCAGCTCAAAACACTGCCAGTGTGCACACTTACACCGTTAATAGCCGGATTTTTCACACTTATGCTCAGTCTAGTGTGGCGTGCTGCATTAATATTTTTTAACAAAGCGTTAGTGGTTTAGCGGTAAAATTCGTCGTTGCCATCGACGAGCCCCCGGTTCGACTCCGGGCTGACGCATTTTTTTTTACTTTTCACTTGACTTATTTAATGCATCTGGCATTATTGAGATTTGACCTGTGAAATAAATTGTAATTTGTTAAAGATTTGCTTTTTTTTTATATCCTACCTGAAGTAAACGGCTTCGGACGCGACAAGCGCGACAGTTTTGACTTAACAATCCGCAGACCCAATTTTTGATTTTGTGTTACGCGCCTCCGAAACGTTCTATCATCAGCACTTTCAAGCAGTCGATTAACTTACCACAACTTGTCTACATTGGATGTGTCTGAGCTGGGACGATAGCGGTTTATCTACTACAAGTCTTTAGACAGCGTATCTACATGTTTTCTGAGGACTGAATTGCGCGAGATTTGATTTTTTACCGGTGCGATTTCGTGAGACGCGCAGCCGCCCTTAGACTGGTATTCTTGACGCGTGTTCTCTTCTCGAATTGATTGAATCGGGTTCAATACAAATCGCAATAATGAACGGAAAGCAGTTCTATGGCGGCACGAGTCGTGGCGATACGATCCGGTCAAGTCAAAGGTCTCCAAACAAACGAACGCGCGACGCCCGCGATGCACGCGACACGAACCAAATGAGCCTCAACACGTTCTCAATGCACCAATCGCGGTCCTCGCCGCCGTCGTCATCCAAAAACTACTTATCGAATCCGGCGTCTAGCGGAACGCCGATCAAAGCGCTGCTAAGCCGGGCTACCGCGACGGGGTCTGCGTCTACGTCGTCGAGCGGTCGCTGGAAGCAGTCGGATCTTGGAACGAGCGGGCGGGCGCCGAAAGCGAGTAATTATCTGAGTTCAAGTCAGGCTAGTTCAAGTCAAGGTGGTCCTAGTCAGAGGGAGCATCGTGCGCCGATGACGAAGTACAAGCGATCAGACGCCGCAAGAAGAGTCAGAAGAGGACACGGAATCACGGTCGAGGGACTGGATAGTGGAGACGATGGGGAGACTCAGATGCGGGCGAAGAAGGCGCTTCCGGATGACGAATTGCAGGAACTTGCGTCGAGCAGCCAGGTGACTGTGAACGAAACCGTCGCGAGTTTGCAGGCGTTGCTGAAGAGCCGTGAAGAAGCCGCGAAAGCCGAGGACGCACGGAGATCGCGAGAGGAGCCGATTATGATTCCTGGTGATTCTGATAACGGTATTACCGGGTTGCTGAGTGACGACATGGATCTCGAGCCGTCGTCGCCGGGTACACTAGCAGCTGAGCTTGCTGCCGTGGAAGAAGTGGACAGATTGGAGCGGGTGAAGCGTAATGCGAAAGCAGAGGAACTGATTTCGAAATTTCGGGACATGCAGGAGCTTCGAGAGTGTCCTATATGTCAGCATCCGCTGTCCCAAGCTATCAGGGACCAGTTCGGCGGGCTTAAGGATCGTCTGAGGCGATCGTATGCAATTTGCGTGGCTCATAGGAAGGAGTCGGTTTTAGAAGCCGCAGACAGCAAGGGATATCCGACTGTGCTTGACGAGCAGGACATAGTAGAGCGCGCAGAGAAGTACTCAGACGTGTTGATCGATATTGTGGAAGGCAAGCGCGAGTCCCGGTTCCGCGACGACGCCAAGAGACTGGCTCAGTCGACGTCTCGCCGACTGGATGCGCTGCAGCAGATGGAAGGAGGGCAAGGCGACATGCTTCCGGGATATTACGGGTTGCGTGGAAATGCGATATTACTGCGAGTTGCGCTGAAAGCTACAGAAGAAGCGCTACGGCAAGCAGTGCGAAGGAGGAAGTGGATCGTGGACTTGTCCGTGACTGGGTACGCGTCTTCAGTGCTTGTTCCGGAACTGGCGTTACGGCTTATTATGGAGGACAGGGACTGTGAGATGGAGGAGGCGGAGGAGATTCGGAAAGAGAGTCTCGAGTATGGACGGATCATGTTCAATGATGAAGACGACGAGTTTAAGGACGGCGACGAGGAAGGAATGAGCGAGACGGAGGCGGTGGTGGCGGAACCGAAGAAGAGCAAGCCGAAGAAAGGGGAAAAGAAGAAGAAAAAGACCGAAAAGGGGAAGAAGAAGAAGAATACAAAGCCGGACGTGTTTGACGAGGACTTGGTTGCAACGATATCGCCACCAAAATCAACTGGCATGGTGTCCTCGTCGTCGCCCGAGGTGATTGACCTGGCATCGTCTCCGATAGGTCCGGCACGGGCGGTTGTGCTTGACCTGACGCCCCGAGCAACGCAAACGCCGCAAACGATTACCAAGTCGAGACAGACGAGTCTGGTTGCAGGCGACGGGTCGCCCACGCGGCAGCCACGAGAGGGGAGACGGAGAAATACAGGGCGAGCCAAGCTTGCGAGCGTAAGCGACGACAGCTTCTGAGGACGGCATGGTAGATGGTGGGATAGCTAGGAGATATAGCATATGTAAGCATGTTTAGCGACTCCGCCGTTTAATATAGATAGGTTCGCTGCGGACGATAGAGCTGGACGACCTTCCGGAAGCTGTCAAAATGCCGTGTGGGGAGGAAGGCTCGCGGTGCCCTAACCCGATGTAGGGCCGTAGGGTTTCGGGCAAAGTCTAATTGCGTGGCAGATCCGCCGTTGCAGATCAGCCGGCAACCGCGCGGCGGCACGGCGCTGCAGATCGCGGCCGGACGGGGTTAGCACATACAGCAAAGGCGACGAGGGCGGGACCCGAGGCCTCGCGGGAGGGGAACCGGGACATGTGAACTCGCGAACCCGCGAACGCGGCGAATCCGGCGAGCCCGCAAAGACGGCGCGGCAACGCTGTTGGGCAGCAATATCGGACCTGAGACCGATGCCGTCGATCAGCGGTCACGGGCTGTCTCGTGTTGACAATTGACAGATCGTGGCCGCAGCGGACCCCGCGCCGCCTGGCATTGCCCTTTGGCCTTGCCCTTTGCCCTTTGCCCTGCGCAGACCGCAATAGTAATTGGCCTAGTTTCGAAGTAGCACAAAGGGCAACGACCGGCAGTGGCGACGGCCAAGTATTCTGCCTCGTACGACAGCGGCCACGCGGGTGATCGCCGGCCGAGCACTGCGAACTCTGGGTGCCCAGTTCCGCCGCACGGTGGACAGCAGCTCGCCTAAGCCCACTTCGGTTGCCCAGCTCGCCTTCCCTGCGAACACTCGCTCCGGCTTGCTTACCGTCCTGGTTCTTCTTCCTCTTCTTCCTCTTCGTTCTCTACATCCTTCCTCTCCCTCGTCATCCCCCTCCACCCCCACTACACCTCCCCGCCCCGTCCGCCTCGCTCGGTCCTCCACGCACTCCCCACCTCCACCACATCAACCCAGCGCCGTTTATGGCACCCGGATAGACCCACCGAGCTCCATGTCCAGCTCAGACGCGCTCGCGCCGGAACTCGCGGCCCCGGTCTCCGGCGACGTGTACCACGCGTTCCTGCTGAACTCCCCCCGAGTCGTGCTCCTCCTCGACTGCGATCTCGTTATCAAGGACGCGTCGTTCATCTGCCATGATCTCTTCCGCCGTGGCAAACTGTGCCGTCCCGCAGAGCCGTCCAGCTCTGTGTTCCTCGGCCACTCGATCGCCGCTCTCAACCTGCGCCTCGTCGACTCGAGCGAGTACCGGATCGAGACTGACGAGCAGCGAGCCAAGCGCTACCGAGCGAATCTGGGTGCACTGCCAATAGGTGTGTCGGGTCACCATGCCTTTGTCGTCTCTCCAGATAGCAACTCCTCCATGAACAGGTGCTCGGCCTTTTTCGAGCTCACTGTCCTGGCTGTCGAGATCCAGGGATCACGCTTCTACACTCTTACCGTCCAGACCGACCTCTTGGCAGCACTAGACACATTCAATGGACACCTCGAGTGGACAGATGCATATGCAAAATTGGCCCAGTTACCTCAAGATGAACCTTCCTCGGCGCATGAGGATGCAACTATCGCGCGGATGAAGGAGTCTGTCATTGATGTCATCGACGTGCCTGCCATTGTCGCATCTTGCGACGGAACGACGGTCTTGAGAAACAAAGCCTTTCTCGCGTTCAATATTCCGTCTGCCGAGAAATTCGACTGGTTTGACTCCGTGATTGCATATAACCGTGATTTCACGGCGCGCCTGCCATCGGCTGAGTTCAAGTTCGACCAACTCTGCATACACGGAACACCGTACGTGTTTGAGTTTGGCCTTATAATCGGCGGCGAAAAGCGATTGTTTGAGGTTACAGGAAAACCGATTTTTGCCGGCGAGCCAGATAACTCTGAAAGACTAGGAGGTATAGCTACGCTCCGTGATGTCACGGGCTGGCACAAGCGTCTTGAAGAAAGCAATCACAAGTCAGAGATCACGCATGGCCAGATACTGGATAACTTGCCTTACTTTGTTTGGATCAGCGACTGTAACGGCGACGTGACGTACGTCTCTGAAACTTGGAAGCGGTACTCAAACAAACTGGCATTCACATCTGACATGTTGGAGGAAGACATTCACCCTGAGGACCTGCCGCGGACTAAAGAATCATGGCTAAAGGCTGCGGAAGCGGGGGCCGTGCTCCGAGTAGAGCATAGATTGCGCAGACATGACGGCTTGTATCGATGGTTTTCGGCTACCGCAGTTCCGATGCGGGATAAAGAGGGAAAGATATATCAGTGGGTGGGTGCTGCTAGCGACATTAATGACCAAAAGGAGGCGGTCATAACTGCATACCGATTCCGCGAGCATCTTCGCTGTCTAGTCTTGAACTGTAAGTTTGATTTATCACAGTTTCACTCCGAGATTTTAGTATTAACTGGCTTTGTTTTACAGCGGAAACCTCCATCTGGTCAATCGACAAGGATTTCAGAATCACAATGTGCGAAGGCATGGACAACACTGAAGTCTGCCGAGAGCTTGCTCTCGGCGCCGATGTCCGGCACAGTTTATCCAAGCTTCCAGAGTTTTTCGATCCTCTCGAGCCTATCCTGGACGGCAGGTTAAAGTCCGTGACCAGCGAAGTCTCGCTGAACGGACAATGGATCCGTACTCGATATGTACCTGTGTACCAGCGTGCTATGCGGGACCAAACATTGTCCCTCACCGATGATCCCGCGTTTGATACGTCCCAGGTCATTGGTGTTGTTGGTGTTTCTCAAGATATCACGAATCGGAAGTTGGCAACTCTTGCTTTAGAGACTCGCACAAAGGAACTCAACGTTCTTCAGAGAAAAGAGTCGGCCGTGTCAGCTGAGAATAAACTGAAGACGCAGTTCATGGCAACCATGAGCCATGAGATCCGAACGTAAGTTTATGTGTGCGCAGGCGTGATCAAGTCTGTTTTTACTAACAGAAAATTGGTATAGACCTATTGCGGGTGTAGTGGGACTTGCAGAACTACTACTACGCACTGACTTGAGCGACGAGCAGCAGGAGTATGTGGACAACATTATCTTTTCTGCGAACCGGTTGCTCAATCTTGTCCGTGACGTTCTGGACGTGTCAAAGATTGAGGCAGGCTTTATGAAAATTCTGAATTCGCCGTTTGATATCTCCAAACTTCTGACTGATACTGCGAAGAGTGTCACCTCAGACGCAAAGTAAGTCCTGTGCCTTAGGTTTTTGTTTTTGGTTCAAAGCTAATGCCATGATCAGATTAAAAAACATCAAATTCGAGTCTTCGTTTGACATTGATCCCGAAATACGAGTTGTTATTGGCGATCAGACGAGACTCAACCAAGTTATCATGAACTTGCTCCACAATTCGTTGAAGTTCACGCGTGCCGGCTTTGTACGACTTACTGTGCATCCAGAACCAGCACACATCACAGAACCCGCTTCACGGCCTGACAATTTCGTCGTTTTGAAATTCATTGTCGAAGACTCTGGAATCGGCATGACACCCGAAGCGTTACAGGATATCTTTGTGCCATTCAAGCAAGCCGACGGGTCTGATTCGAGAGAACATGACGGGACAGGTCTGGGACTTTCAATCAGTAAGAATCTGGTTGAACTCATGAATGGCAAAATGGAAATCGAAAGTCGATATGGAGCGGGGACTACTGCGTGGTTTACGATTCCGTTTCAGCTTCCGGCAAAATCAGTTGACCCGCATGATAGCATCGCGCCCGATGCTCCAGCTCCAATCGACACTGAAAGAGGACCTGTGAGATCCGCGTTGCCTAGAGTTTTCTTACCGTCCCCGGCCCCTGCCCCTGCCCCTGGACCGAGACCGGCTAGTTTCGAATCGTCGTCGTTATTGCAACAACAATTAGAGAATCTGCAGATCAGCACGCGTATTTTGATTGTCGAGGACAATCTGATCAACTTGAAGATTGCTACTATGACTGTCTCGCGAATGGGATTTGAAGTGCTTACCGCACTAAATGGCAAAGAATGTCTGGAATTTATCAAGCAAAATGAGCCGCCAGATTTGATTCTGATGGATTGCCAGATGCCAATTATCGTACGTTTTCTTTTTTTGCAACTTGCAAGGGTTCTCAACACAGTACTAATGTATTATATATAGGATGGATATGCTGCCACTGCAATGCTACGACAACATCCGATCCCAGCCGTCCGCACAGTCCCTATTGTCGCCATGACAGCTAGCGTGATTGCCGGAGACCGCGAGAAATGCTTTTCCGCCGGCATGGACGATTTCCTCGCCAAGCCGTTCAAAGCCGCCGATCTAGAGACAATCATCACGAAATGGCTTCACAGACATAACCGGCGAAACAGTCACTCCAAATCTCGCAGAAACAGTGCTGCAAGCGGGAGCAGCAGATCGCGTCGGGGAAGTGGACAGTTTGGACCTACTACTACTTCTACTACCACCGCCACCGGGCGCGCACCTTTTGAGTCTCCCAAAGAAGATCCGATATCGGGGTCTGTCACGCCAGACGACGGAGGACTATCATTTTCACGACCGCGACTGACGACGCTCGGTGTGCACACGCCGCCGTATTCCAGCCACTCTAGCTCATATCCGGAACCAACCGAACAACAAAGTTCGTCCACGTTTTCTGAAGACGGCGGCGGTGACGACGTTTCAAATCAGGGGTACGACACCGAAGACGAACTGTCCCCGAGAAGCGACGACGACGAATCCGAGTTTGAAATCATGCAGCGGGCTAGGTATTCTGCTGCTACGCCGACTAGTAACGCCACGAACGCGAATTCGGAGTTGCTTACCGACGGAATCAGAGCCACATTGGTCCAGGCGAGATTGGAGTTTCATGATCTCTTACGAGCAGATCCTGAATTGATTTCGTAAGATTGCGTGCACAGAATCGCCTACACTATATATACATCACACACAGCGTTCTTACGAAGATTTTATATACTTTTTTTTTGTATAGTTATATTGTAAGAATATGCACTTGCCGGTTGGAATGGAGTTTTGGATATACGGGGAATTCAGGATTTGAAGAAAAATTTAGCACTTGTAATAGTAAGTAATAGATAGTTTAGAGACTTTAAACGTAATATGTTTTATAGGTCGCGAAAAATGAACACGTACATAGTCTAGTATACAGCATCGAGGCATCATGCACCGCCCCCACCAAACTCTTCTTCGCAGCAAGGCAAAAGAAAAAAAATAATCAAACATCGTTTCTAAAACTCCATTTCCCTAGTCGCACAACAATATCGCTCTCGGCTTCGCGATGATACTAGCCGTACCAAGTTCCGACCGCTCCGCCGTTCTGCTGCGGAACACTGGGCTCTCGTGTGGGAATGATCGACTGCTCGATAGCGAATGCTTCAATCAGATCTTTCCACGACGGCGGGTCTAGCTCGAAAATAGCCTGCTTGCTGACACCGGAGTGCTGGATACGCGCCTGTTCGTGCTTGTAATTCGGATCGTTCGGGTCGAGATCCTGTCCGACCAGGGTCACCATCGGCACTCCGTTCTGATCCTCGTCGACAAACACGCGGCCGTCACGCACGAGGAAGGAAAGGTAAAACATATTCTCGACGCTCTGCGAGAAACTTTCCGGGTTCAAGATCAGCTCAAACAGATTCACGGGCCGCTTCTGCTGCTGAATCACATTGAAGACGGTGAAGACGGTCGACGTCGTGTTATTCTCCTGGTGCACGAGCTCGGATGACTTGAGTTCCTGCGGGCGCACGACGGCTTCGGTGAAGTGCTTTTGCTGAGGAGCACGCTGGATTGGAGCACGAGGCGCTCTGGGTTCGACGTTCGCGGCGAGAAATTCGTGCACGGAAGGGCGTGTGCTGAATATCGCCGTGAGGTCACCAAACTTTGACCATCCTTCTAGTGCTTCGTCGCTGAATCCGCCGGCCATATCGTCGTCGTCGTCGTCTTCTGCTTCGTCGCCGTAAATAGTCTGCGCTAGACTCCTGACGAAATCTTCCGCGTCGAGCTCGATAGTGCCTCCAACCCTCATACTACGCGTCTTCTGATGAAACAAATCACCACCAATAGCAAGTAAATGAGAGTCAAGCACAGCTTCGTGTGGATTCTTCACATTCTCGTAAATCTTGTTGGCCTTGATGACCACTTTCCGAATTCCCGACGCGCCGGCATCCTTGGCCGACAAATACTCAGCGCGATTCTTGAGTGTTTCGTTTGTCAACTCTCTATACTTCTGTCGAATCTCCCGTCGGACCTCGTCCGGCTGGTCAGGGTCGTAGGCACCCACTTTATCCGAAATGCGAGCGCGTTTACGCGACTGCGACGACGCGCCGTTCTTCGCCGACTGTTGCGTCGCGCTCTGGCGTCGACCGGGTCCGCCTCCACTCATCCCACCGCGCGGCCGTACCGGAGTCGATTCCGGCGCCGCGTCAAATTCGTCCCCACGCTCGCTCGACGGAGTCTGCGTCTGCGCTGACCCGTCAAACATGTCAACGCGACGCGAAGCGGTGGACTTGGTTGTAGCCGGCGGTGACGACTCCTCCGCCGACGCTGAGTGAGTTGAGGAATCGGGAGAAATAGGTTTTTGCAAACGCGCCATTAGAAATTGTAGCACGAGCCCGCGGAGAACATTAAACAAACAAGCACTCCAGCTATGAGCAGGAGATAATTGGACGGGATGGATTGTAAATAGTTAGGCCTACGAAGGGGCGCCGCAGAAACATACAACGCGAGGAACTAAGGGTGTACGCAAACGCGACAACGCTGGGCTGTTTACGGCTGTAGAGCGCAACGCTCCCGGTGCACGTGCATCAATCTCAACGCGTCTCGCGCGCGTCTGGATCTTCACTCGATTCGCGCAGCGTACTTGGTCTTTTCGCAAGATTGTAACAGTTGACCTACTAAGCAAACTCCAATGCACTCTTAACTTGCTTTAAAGTGTAAGTTTTTGCGAACTTTTTGAGATTTGAACGCGTTATTGTAGTCGTTGCAGTACAGTAGTTATGTAGTTATGGCGTATAGTTGCTGCCGCTCTGCGGGTAGGCCATATATAAAGCGCGGTTTGACATTTATGCTCTACGCAGTATGTTAAACTGAGACGCATTTTGCTTTTATAAAGCGTTAGTGGTTTAGCGGTAAAATTCGTCGTTGCCATCGACGAGCCCCCGGTTCGACTCCGGGCTGACGCAATTTTTTTAATAGCTCTATATCTGGGTAGCTTGCTAATTTTCTTTTTTATCTCCCTCAGCTGCTGTTCGACAGCAATTGAGAACGTGAGAACAGTCGCACGCCAGGGAGGCAGGACGGGAAAGCGAGTGGTGGACAAGTGGACTGCCGTGATCGAAAGTTCGATAAATCCGATCGCGAAAGTCGAGAGGAGTTAGTTCAGGGGTTCGATGCGTGGTATCGGAGGGACCGGACGGGGCTGTTGTTGATTACCGCGCACCACACCGTGGTCACGGTCTCGGCAGGATTTAGGACCTCCATGTAACGTTTGGGAGCTTTGAAATGTTACATGGAAGTCCTAAACACTTCCGTGACCGTAACCACGGCAATCAGCAAGCAATCCGCCCCCCGATTCGAGACACGAAACATTACAATTGTGATATATTAATTATTTGAGCTAACTATTGCGTTGCATGATGCTGCTATTGAGTATTGATGCATCTGACTTGTAAGTTGTATGGTTATGTATAGCAAGTTCGCAGAATATCAAAGTGCATATGTTACAGCAACCAAAGCACGATGCTACACCAATCATCCTGGCAATCCGTCCGTCAATTCAATTCTTAGCAAAGACCAAATATTCCCCCCAAGCCAACTTGCCGCTATTATGTTACTTGCTTCATCACCTCGTGTACATGTGTCGTGGCTCAGTCTAAACCGTAGATCTGATCTGTCTTTTATTATGTGTATGCGTCCAACCCCAAAGTCGTCATCGGCGGGATATATCTCGCGTCGTTGATCGTATGCTCGACGGTGATCCCTTATAAGCAAAAAGTATAGAGTGGTTTTGTATATGATTCCTGTATGTGTATCATCATCACAGTGTATGTTCTGTAGAGGCATTCTAAACCAAAGGCGTGCGCGAAGAATGAGAAGCGTAAAAGAGTGCTGAGGGTCCGTTACTCTGTCGCGTACGTGCACTAGGTCGGGCAGAAGCGCGCATGTCGGACATTGATCTGACGTCGCGCAAGTGGCCTGTATGTGACCGTTGTGACGCAAACGGCACTGACGGGATCGCGAGATAATCAGACATTCCGGCAGATTCAGCTAAAGATTGACGGCTGGTCGTCGTGGCGTATATGTACTGCTGCTCGAGTTCGCTCGTACGTCGCGCGATAACGATCTCGCACGCGTCTCCGGCACCGCGGGTGTTGTGGACCAGACCGAGTGAGTGGGCAAGCAGGCATACGTTGCGACGTTGCATTGGTGTAAGAGTTGCGGCAAGAAACACAAGCTCGTCGCGGGTTTGCGTTTGATCGTCGCGGAAGAGCAAGATTTCGGAGTAGAAAGTGAGAGTCTCGGGATCGTTGAGATCGAGGTTCAACCGAGAGGGTACGACGAAGGAGGATGGAGACGGTAGCGGAGGTAGAGAAGGAAGCGCAGGCAGCGGCGGAGGTGAGCTACTGGTGGAGATAGTTGGCAAATGTGGGTAACTGCTTCGATGCTGTATCTCCAGTTGTCCGCGTTTGGTCCGTTTCTCGCGCTCGATGCGCTCGCGATCTGCCGCCGGCAGCATCTTCTTGTACTCAACGCGCAGCTTTCGGCCGGCGATCTCGTACCCGTTGAGCATGTGGATAACAGTCGCGGTGTCGTCAGCCGTGGCAAAATTAGCAAATGCTAGACCGCGGAAGACGCCCTGGTCGAAGTGATAGTTGAACGCGTACGGGAGCGTGAGGCCAAGGGCGAGCATTGTATCCATCAGTTGCTCCTTTTTGACGGCAAAAGGGATGTTCTTGATTACGATCGCGGTCGGGATCAACTCTTCATCGAGATCGGGAGGCGATGGTGCCTGTTGGGAGCACATGGAATAAGACTGGGACTGCATCGGAGAGCATTGTCCGCTAGAAGCATGAGGAGGGAATCGCTGGGGAAGTAGGAGCGATGAAAGGCCGTCGGCGAAGGAGTCTGGCTGGCTTGTAACAGACAAAATAGACTCAGTAGCAGGGGGTGACCTGGGCAGATAGGGGCCCTGTTGGAATGGCATGGGAGGGCGCTGATCGTTCCAGAGTAGGGACTCAAAGGACTGCATCCTGGTCAGCTTAGAGCTCGAGACAACATGCGATCTCACAGGGGCTCGTACAGCACGCGGTCGCGGAGCACGCGGGGTCCAGACACAGTCGGCAGATTGCTGTTGTTGGGAAAACGAGAGATCGGAGTCGAAGTAGCGCGAACGAGCACGACGAAGGTCTTGTGCGCGCGAGTGACGCAAGAGACCGTTGTTCTGTGCCGGTGCTGTGTAGTCTGTGGAAGTCGTGGTTGTTGTTGATGTTGTGGTGGAGGAAGAGGTAATGGACTGCGGTGTGACTGATTTGTGCAACGAGTGAAATTGCAATGATGCAGAAGACGTAGAGGACGCAGCCGTGGCCGCGGAGGCCGGCGAGGACGACGACGCGTCGGGACGAGCCATGGCGAGGTGTGAGGGAGCAGCGGCCAGAGGAGCGTGGTCTGCTTCTGGTCCTGAGCAGCAAACCGGGATCTCGGTCTCACGCGCGGTCTGCAGCGGATCGCGGCGCGGTGGTGAAGCGTGAAAAGGGGCGGCACGTGCGAGACGCAGCAGCGCGGTGTTGACGGGCTGCCGTTCCCGGCGCGAGCCCCTGAGCTCGAGTAATTATCTTAAGCGAGCACGTGAAATTCACGTGACTTTGATGCACGTGACCTGGCGAGACCGAAACTAAACTTTCATGCCTTTCGCTTCTCGAAGTACAGAGCTGTTCCTGCGTCCAGACTCTAGAATTCTCTCGACTGCTTGTGGTTTAATCCGGGTTTTTGGGCGTTTGTCGTTTTAGTCGCCCAAACTTCTTTCTTGGTTTACTAGCAAAGTCGAAGTGGTGCGTGTTCCCGTTCGTGCGACTTCTCGCGGCAGATCGCCAACTAACTCCGCGCAGATGCGCACTCCGCAGCTCGTCGCAGCGCTCCGCGCGCGTCGCTCCTCGTCCGCGCAGAGCGTGTGTCTACTCTCGCGAATCTCGTTGCTGGGGCAACCGACTGCGCGCACACCTTGTTCCCAGTCGCGGACGCTGCATTCCGGCCGCAAGCCCTCGGCGCCGGAGCCGTCGGCCAGCGCCGCGTCGCTCGCCACTTCTGCCGCGCTGCTGCACCCGCGCCTCGCGCCGTCGCCGTCAGCTATTACCGAAGACCGGCAGCTGCGGGCCGTGTTTGATTCTGCGGCGGACTGGCGCGCGTTCGGTACGGCGGACTCGTCGCTTGATTCCACGGGTCTGCTTCTCAATTCTCGGCTCTCGTCCGCAGACTCGCTTGTCGAGTTCGCCGGAGCTACTCTGCGCTCTGCGCAACGCATTGCCGGACGAATTCTTGATCTGCGATCTGGAGAGTTAGGCGGTAAGCAGCTACGGGATGTTGTTCGTCTGTTTGACCGGCTTTCCGACATGTTGTGTCGCGTGATCGATCTGGCAGAGTTTGTGCGTACAGTGCACCCGGACCAGCAATTTGTCGAAGCCGCGGAGCACGCGCACCAGATCATGATGAGCTATATGATTGAGCTCAACGCGTCTGACGAGCTTTTTGGGGTTCTCGGCCGCGTTTTGCAGACGCCTGGAGTCGAAGACGAACTGTCTCGAGAGGAGATGATTGTCGCCAAGCTCCTGATGTACGACTTTGAGAAGAGCGGGGCGACGCTGGACAAGAATGTACGTGACGAGGTAGTCGAAGTGCAAAACGAGATTGCACTTTTGTCGCGAGACTTCATGACGGGTCTGGGCCCCGATCACGAGAGCATTGCAGTGGATATCTCCGAGCTACACGGATTAGCTCCGAATATCGTGGCGGCCTTACGCGCGACGGCTGCTCTGGAAAGCGAAAACCGGTCGCTTCGGTCTCTTGCTGGCATGCGGCGGCATAAGCCGTCGATGAAGGCGCTTTCGCAGGTGAAGACGGTAATGCTGCCGACCACGGGGACAATTGCACGGATGGCCGCGCTGGGCGTGCGATCTCCGGCAATACGAGAACGCCTTTACATAAAGGGCCGTCGCTCGAGCCAAGCTCAAGTTGACACTCTCGACAGATTACTCACGCAGCGCATGCGCCTGGCGAATCTCATGGGCGCAGAATCGTTTGCGGAATATCAGCTCGCGGACAAGATGGCTCGCACCCCCGACGCAGTCGATCGTTTTCTCAAGAACTTGGCCAAAAGGACGCGACCGAATGCAGAGGCAGAGATCGCGCTGCTTTCGAAACTGAAAGACGCGGACGGCGGCGGCGTGCTGAATGCCTGGGACCGCGACTACTATCTATCGCAATACCTCGAGCTGACTCGGCCGCGTGTACGGCAACCGGATTTTCTCAACGCGTATTTCTCCGTCGGTGTTGTCATGCAGGGCCTGTCGCGGCTTTTCACACGGTTGTATGGAATCCGGTTCGTGCCGCGTGAAACAGCGCGGAACGAAACCTGGCATCCGGACGTGCGCAAGCTTGATATCATGGCTGATTCGGGCAGCGCGGCGACGAACGGCGCCGGCGAGCAAAGGGTTGGAATTCTGTATTGCGATTTGTTTGCGCGCAGCGGGAAGTCGCCTGCACCTGCGCATTACACTGTGAGATGCTCGCGTCGGATTTTTGCAGAGGAAGAATCGGACGGTCTAGATGACGGGATCCACGACATTCCTACACTGTGCACGACCGACGGAGCGAGGTTCCAGGTACCGACGATTGGTCTTGTTTGTGACTTTGCCGCGCGGGATGACGGACGAGCTAGTCTGCTCTCGTTCAGCGAAGTCGAGACACTGTTCCATGAGTTTGGTCATGCCATGCACTCTATGCTTGGGCGCACCGAGTTGCACAATATTTCCGGTACCCGATGCGCTACCGATTTTGTTGAGCTGCCGTCTGTTCTGATGGAGCATTTTGCGACGAATCCGGATGTTCTCGCGCTGTTTGCGAGACACCATGAGACGGACGCGCCGTTGCCCTTGTCGTTGTTACACGCCCACTTGCGTGAACGGGCTGGGTTCAAGCATAACGACACGTACACTCAGATTGAGATGTCTATGCTGGACCAGGCGCTGCACTCGGTCACGCCTGGAACGATCTCAGGCACCACGATTGACTCTTCTGCTATTTACTATGCCCTGGAAAGCCAGCACTCGCTGTTTCCCGCGATCCCCGGCGCGAACTGGCAAGCCATGTTTGGCCATCTAGTCGGCTACGGCGGCGTGTACTACTCGTACCTGCTCGACCGGGCTGCCGCGTCGTTAGTCTGGAAACGAGTGTTTTCCGGCGGCGAGCACGGCGGCGCGATCTCGCGGGAGGCCGGGGAGAGGTTTAAGAACGAGGTGTTGGCGTGGGGCGGTGGACGGGATGCGTGGGAGTGTTTGGCGGGCGCGCTTGGGCAGGAGGAGTTGCGCGGGGGTGGTGAGAAGGCGATGGAGATTGTGGCTATGGTCGCGGACGAGGACGTGGGCGGCGCGCGTGGCGGTGGCCTGTAGGCATGTATCTACACTTTTACACTCAATTCTACATTGATACACACTTCTACATTTATTCATTGGATAACTCATACCTAGGTCTAGTTTAGTTGTAGTTTATCAGGCCGCTAAGGCTCGACGGAGTCTCCCGAGGCTGCATCATCGCATCGAGCAGACGGCAACTAAGCCGAGGAGGGGTTGTGCTATATTTAGTCCTCGGTGCCTGGGAGTGTTTTGAGTGTCCGGCCGCGATGATCGTAGAGTCCGACTATGCGATGATCGTATAATACGACCAATGACGGTGTTGACGGTCGAGTGACATCAGGCCAGGCCGGACCGTGTTTTGTTTGTGTTTATATTTAGGCCCGCGTGCGCGACTCGGGCCGAAACTGAAACAAACCGGAGCGTGACCGCAGCCGCACGCGTTAAGGTTTTAATAGCGTTGCCGTTTAAGGTAAGTCAGTGGCGTCGCGCGCATACATTTAGACTTCCGTGCCTGCATTAGCGGCGTTTTGCGTTCCACGTCATGCTTTTTTAGCCTGACACTTTGCCCCCGCCGCCGTACGGCTGCGCTTTGTTGTTGTTTGGTTGCCGAGGCAACCCTATTGCCCTGGGCTGGACTTAGTTGTGGGTTGCTCGGATTTCAGGTTCAGAGACTCAGAGTAGCGAGTTACTATACGTAGATAGATGAATAGAAGTGATGAACTGCAGGAACAGAAGAACTGCGAGATCATATGTTGATACAGCAAGTAGCGTGCCCTGCGACGCCTGATCTGTTCGAGAAGCGCCGTTTGGCCGTTTGGCGGGGTCTTTTTTTCCGAGAGCCGCGATCTCGGCGAGCGCCGGCCAGCTCGGATCTTGTCTTCCCCAGCGATCAACACACCAACGTCATGGTCTATTTTTAATCCTCGCCCTCCCCGGGCTCTGCCCCGGAGCATTATAAAATCCCCGGCCATTCCCTTCTGTACCACCTTCCTTCTTCTCATCAATCCCATCTCCTCCCGCATCAGCCTTCAAAGCCAAGCATCCTTCTCGCACCTCTCGCAATGATCTTCTCGAACTCCGTCCTCGCTCTGGCCCTGGCCGCCTCCTCCATGGTCTCCGCGTCGCCCGTCCGTCGCAGCACCTCTTCGTCTCCGTTCGGTATGGTCTCCATCCGTTCTGGATCTGATCTCCAGTTTGCCCCCGTTGGCGCTGCCGATGGTGTCATCACTATTGGTAATAATGACGATGGAAAGCTTTTCATCATTGAGGACGACAAGCTTTATATCCAGGGTACCAAGAACATCGTCTACGTCGACGCCTCGACCCGTCAAGTCAAGTACTCTACCAAGCCGCCGTCTGATGCCATCCTCTCGCCGTGGTCGCTTGGTGACTTCCTCGATCTCGATAGCAAGGCCAACTCCATTGCTTGTGGCAGCAACTACAACTACACTCTCTACTGGGCTTCAGACACCTACAATCCTGACCTCTGCGGATCCGGGGACAGTGGCTCTGGAATCGGATTGAACTACAACGAGGTCGTAGCTTCTTCGACCGCCGCGGCTGCCACGACCACCAAGGCTGCTGCGACCACCACGGCTGCCGCGACCACGACAACCGCAAAGGCTACCACTACCGCTGCCCCTGCTACGCAGGCCGCCGCCGCTGCTGTCTCCACGGCTTCTCTCTTGCCTCCCAATCTCTTGATCCCGGTCAAGCAGGCTGCTCCCAATACCGTCTTTGGCGCGCAATACTCTGGCTCCGTGGTCGCCAAATCCGGCGCCGGCGTTGCCACGTTCGTGTCGTTCGACATTCCCAAGCTCGATGGAGTCAAATCCTGCAAGCTCATCTGGACTCCCCCTTCGGACAACTCCTTCCCGTCCACCATCACCGGCTCAAAGAAGGTCTCGGTCTACAAGGCGTCTAAGCCTATTGACGAGTCTACCTTGTCCTGGACCACCAAGCCTGCTCGTGGAGAATACGTCGCCACGTTCGACGCTTCCACTGGTACCTTTACTTCGTCTGCTGTCGACTGCGCTTTCGGAAAGAAGCAGCAGTTTGAGCTTGTGCCTTCCGGCTCTGCTGATGAGGTCACTTGGTTCCAGGAGTGGGAGCCGCTTACGGGCTTGAACTACGCCATGCTTGCTTAAGTGTGTGGCGGTGAAGGTATTTCAGTGGAATCGGAGTCTATGAGTTATGACTGGGGGAACTTGCATTCATTCATTTAAAAGTATAGTAACATCTTACTTAACTAGCTAATTCTATTATTAAATCGCAATTATTAAATACTAATTGACAATGTCAATCCGTCAAAACTCTTTGTACTGAACTTGTCAGTTATACGTACCGTCAAACGCATCTCGGGAAAACATATCCCCGTTTTTGAGAATTTAAAGCTAAAAAGTTCTTAAGCTTTGGTTCCTGCACCAACGCCACGATTTGTGTCATCTGTGCGTACTTTCTGCTCCCGCTCTTGAGTCGCGTGGGAAGCTATAAAAAGCTCTACTTTTCGCACCAAGATTCTCGCGTGGTCAGGCTGTGCAATGTAAAATCATCAGGATGACGCTGTGCAACGTATTACGTATAATCAACAAACTGGGTCTTACTTCTCGTTTCCACATTCTTGTTCGAGCGATTTAGTTCAGTCCGGCAGAATGAATCAACCTCTGCAAATCTGTCTGATCTGCCGAGGTAACACTCCGGGAGGTTCAGTGATCTAATTCGAGCCACTTTCTTGCCCAATTCAGTCAGTTACTACTACCATGTGCTACTATTAACCTTGACGTGCTTGCCACGTTTTTCTATCCTTCGTCGATCGATCGTCATATCCTATTTTTTACCTTTTATAAGCCATTCTGAAATCTATAAATTCGCGGCCTCGCGGTCCTGCTTTGATCTCGTCACTATCAACTCCTCTGAAGCTTCACTACCTTTATCACAATCAGCATGCGCTTCTCTACTTCCATCATTGCTCTCGTGCTGGCGACCACCGCCGCCAGCGCGACTATTGCCCGCCGAGCTACAGCTGCATCTTTCGGTGTCGTCGCCATCCGCTCCGGTTCCGATCTCCAATATGCACCAATCGGTGCTCTAGACGGCGTCGTCACCGTCGGCGCCAGCACCAGCACTTTTGCCATCGAAGACGGAAAGCTCTACATCAAGGGCACCAAGAACATCCTCTACGTCGATCCCAAGTCTCGTGAAGTGAAATACTCTACCAAGCCGCCCAAGGACGCGGTTGTGGTGACTTGGAGTCTTGGAGACTCTTTGGATCTTAACGGCAAGGATAACTCGATCGCTTGCGGGACTTCGGGAGATTACAAGCTTTACTGGGCTACGGACACGTACAACCCCGATCTCTGCGGCAAGGGGAACAGTGGAACCGGGATCGCATTGTTACCTGTGTAACTGTATGTCGAAAATATTTTTTAGCAACAGGCTCAGCTCTTTTTGGTTGCATTTTGCGAAGCTGAGGAATTCGTGTATGAATTATGTCGGATTCAATCTCTATTGTGACATGCTTCGGTGTAACATACCAGGAATTATTTAGCTTAAAATAAATTGATCCTAAACTAGCAACTGTAACTGTAAGTTTCTTTTGCATATGATTCATCAATCAGTCCTTCTGAGGGCTCCATAAATGAACCGCTGTGACGAGCGCGCTCCTAGTCACGTGCAGCACTTTCCTTATTCGGTACGTCGTAAATAGCGCTTTAGGTTTGGCTTGACAGCATTTGCGGGCCGGAGAACCGAGTCAATGGTCAAGGTACACATAATTCCATGGATTATGGGTCTCCACGGCTACTCTCAAACAGCTGTATCGCATTGTCTTGGTAACTTATGACTCTGGGTCTCTGGGATTTGGGACTGGGACGCGGCCCCGAGCAGTAGCGCACAAATTGCTGAGCAACCCGTACCCTCAAAATCATGATTCATGAAACAAGACAATCTGGAAAAATCAGGCGCCGCTCTTCTTCTATCCGGCGAGGGGCACTTGCCCAGGTGCTGGCTGGGCAGAGGTGCTGGGGCAACTGGCCTTCGGGCGGCATTTTGGGACGGGTAATTAGGGTTTGCGTAAATGTGTAACTCAAGACCTAACCCCATGGCTTAAGCTGTTCCCTCGGAAACGCGCTTCTCCACTCGAGATCAGACGCATAGACTCATTGACATGATAAGCGTCCCGTGTTTACCGACCTGGCGCCTCTTCGACCTCGGTTGTTTAAACTTCGATGCCGTGCGGTGCAGCCGTACGACGGGTCACACGCGTGCGGCCAGTGCAGTGCAAGAGCGGCCGCGTTGTTCGTGTTCAGAGCTTCAGGCACAACATCTTATGATTCTCGCGTCGACTTGATCAGAACTTGTTGTGCGATTTACCGCCGAGGGGCATGCCATGTGGCATTCGCTTCTTGGAGCAATTTACTGACTTGCTTACCAGCTTTTCCTGACCCTGGCTCTGAGTGACTCTGAGACGATGAATACCTGGATTGAATCAATAATGCTGGCGAGAATTAGATGTATTTGGTTATCGGAGAATAAATTCGCATTGTCAGAATTACTTACGCAAGGAACAACTTTGAGGTCATTCAAAATCTACCGATTTGCGTAAGGATCTGTCTCCACTTTGCGGGGCCATCTGTGTTCTTCTGATACCGCGAGCGATTTGCCGCCAGTCCCGGCCATGTGCTCCATCGCGCCCTGGCTATTTGCGAACATGTTCGAGTCATGTGGCCCTGGGCGCGTTTTACCTTACCAGACATCGATGCCGTGCTGATTAGCTGGTCATCCCCAGGGACGAATATAAAAAGGACCCCAGGAACCGGCTTAACGGGCACTTCTCAGCAGACACTTCTCAGCAGATACTTATCAGCCCTTCTCCAGCCTTTACTACAATGCGCTTGTCCCTCTTCGCTCTCGGTGCTACCGTCTTTGCTGGGTTCGCAGCTGCGGCTGCGATGCCCCAGAAGCGCGCTGATACTCCCTTCAGTCTCGTGGCCAAGATGGGAACTGACTTGATTCTCGCCGCGCTCGAGCCTGTCGACGGCATCTTCAAGCTCATCATCGGAGGCACGGACGCAACCAAGTACACGCTCGGCAGCGACGGCGGCGTCACGGTCGGCACCAACGCAACCCTTTACGTTGACCCCACGACTCGTCAGGTCAAGACCACCACCGGCACCGTTCCCACGGGCGCAATCACGGGTCCCTTTTCGATTTCCTCGGCCGGCCTGGCGCTCGAAGGCGTTGTCAACTCGGTCGTGTGCCCGACGCTCAAGGGATTCACCTGGTTCATGCCTGCCGCTGTTCTTGACCCGCTGATCTGCGGTAACGGATTGCTCCCCATTGGTATCAATCTCATTTCTGAGATTTTGAGTGTTATTGGAGATGTTTGAATGTACAGCAGTGTAGCCTAGTTCATAACCAATCTTTATTATTAATTATTTGATATACATATCCGCCGCGCAGTCGCGGCAATTCGAAACGGACCTGTTGGAATGACAGAGTGCTGTAAACGCGACTGTATATCCTGCCCTTGCATAATAACTACGTCTCCATGGCCCAGCTCCAACTGCAACAACACCTTTGCATTGCTCGGCTCCAAACTATCGGGCTCGCTGCTCGCTTGTGATTTCCCAGTCTTGGCCTTAAAGCGAAACCGCATTGTCGCCCGTGCACCAAGCGAAAGACTTGCGATAGTATCACCGACGTCGGCTTCCGAATCGCTGTGCATCCCGATTTTCTGATCTTTCGCGTATGCTATACTCAGGACTTCGTTAAAGTAGTCAGTCCAGTCATTACCTGCGCTGCGCGGAACCAGTCCACCACAGATGTGTTGTAAATATCCTAATGCCATTTGAATTCCGGCTGGACATTCCGGAAATGGAGTCGACGTGTGAATGGTTTCGGCGAATTCATAGTGCAGTCCTGCATTATGAGCAAAGTGTTGAGCAAGCATCCGCGAGTGAGCTGCACACATATAGTTAGCTAATTCAGAAACAGATAACATGCAGAAAAAAAATATTGCAGAGTCAGTTACATTTTGTCTTCTTGAGCGGATGGCGCCGGAAAATGTCCATTGATGCCAAGTACTCCTTCAAGATATGGTCCGGACCATTACTTTGCAAGAGTGCAGCTTGATTCTGTATGATATGATACACTACACCTTCAACTCCCGTCGCCTGGTATGCCAAAACTCTGCTGCACACGCCCTGCCCACTGCTGCACTCCCATGTCTGTATCGATACTGAACGTTCATCCGGTATTAGGTCGGCAATCAACGGAGTGCCAGTAAATTGAGCTGAATGCGGTTCTGAATGTAGTGTCATTTCCAAATTCTTATTTATTGCTCGCTTTCCTGGACATCCAGGTGATCCACAAACCCACCCAGACCACAGTTCTCGAGCGTTGAGCTTCCCACAAAAGTGACACTGCCATCCATTGATTGAAAGAGCATCGCACGTATTCATCACAGATGTGCAGTCATACGGAACAGTGATTCCTTCAGCTTCGGTTATAAAGGAACTATAAATAAATTCATCATTGTAGTGAAGGTCTGATGGAGACCCAGTTCCAAGGCTCCAGAATTTATCACAAGAACGATTCAGACATAGAAACCCTTCTTGATAAATAACAGGAGAGCTCACTCGACAGGTAGCACATGTCGCATTTACAATGCTCGCACTATTCTCTTGTTCGTTGTACGCTGCATGGCGATACCACCAGGGTTTCGTCTGCTTGGCAACACGCTCGAACCTAAACTTCCATCGCGTATACTCAGTATCATGATTGCCTTCCTCCCAAGCATTTGTGATCATAAACCAGTCCATTACGCAAT
Source organism: Myxozyma monticola (assembly GCA_030568405.1). Taxonomy (NCBI): domain Eukaryota; kingdom Fungi; phylum Ascomycota; class Lipomycetes; order Lipomycetales; family Lipomycetaceae; genus Myxozyma; species Myxozyma monticola. Next base: position 27,123 of record JAJLTV010000096.1, on the reverse strand, counting down.
ACCGATGTGGTACTGTCACAGGAGATGTTGAGCAGTTACTCCCAAGTACAAGAATAAGCGGTAAGCGAAGACCCATGGTACGCAGTAAAGCTTTGATTGCCTTGTCCCCGCTATCCTGCGAGCTTTTCAGTCCAAACTGCCCCGATTCATCAGAAGTTCCTGATCGCCCACCACTGAGAACATAACTAAGTCAGCCTTTGTACAGTATAGGGTATAAATAATCAAACAAATGAGAGCCGTACCCGTGAGATATAACAACATTGTTATTTATATGATCTCGAGGTGCGGAGTATCCATCCAGTAAATATCCGAAAGCAATGCCATTTTTGTGGTAGCACCCAGATTGATAGCTGCGAAAAAATAGTGTAGATTCGCAAAGCTCTTGTCGCGTCTATTTTGGATCAGTTTTACGTTTGCCATAATTCACGTACTCGCAGTTGAACTTATACCTCGGACCACATGGGAACCATAAGTGAACTATCAGGATCAGGCAATGGCAGGTTGGTTGCAGAGTCTATATCTGGACTTGCTACCATTGGAGCAGATGCTGGGAATGTGCTGCTCTCAGGTGTTTGATACTCAGACGAACTAGCCGGCGCATCTGTTGCTGAGCAGGCATCAACTGATAAGTAATCATCAGTGCTCGGTGGAGATGTTTCTAATGTACTAGTATCATCGATTGTGGTGGTACTGCTAATAACACTGACATAATCGGAGCTGTCATCGACGATTTCCGTAACTTCGGACGGATGTTCCACATCGGCCAACATAGCTCCGAGATCTTCATTGGCTTGCTCATTCATAGCAATTTGTCCAGTCCGCTTTTCAGTCTTGAATATAGCTCTTGCTCGCTTCAAAATAGTTTCCGGATCGGGTACCTCATCGAGTAGTTCTTCGACACTCAGTTTGATGTTTCTTCTGACTCTAGTTCGAACACCCGTATCCATGAAACCCAGAGAAGTATACCATTCTGAATTAGTCCGTATATCTTCTGGGCTTGTCCATGAGGCCCATCTTGTTCTCCGATGCTGATGCCGAGATGCTTTGACTGGTGGTTGGGCTTTTGAATGTTTAGCCTGCATATCAAAATCTCGGATACTTCGAGTCCTGGATCTAGTGTACATGTCTCTCTATAAATCCCCTTGCACAATCCAAAAGAAGTTTAATTAAGCCAATTATCCAAATATGAGATGAATATCCAATTTATATGTAAAATGAGTGCAAATCGCCCAGTTATTATCCTAAACTAGGCTGCAGACCCCTCCTGGATAGATCGATTGCACGCGTCATCGACGAGCAATTTTAAGGTTTGGCTGGGCGTTATCTCGATCTCGGATCCACGCGCCTAGATCATCGCGGATCCAAACTTCACGACTTGCTTGTTTTCTGATCCTGCCACAGTTTCCCGTACCAGGTCTGATTTGTGCAGAGGTTGGTGTGGGCTGATTGCAAACACGAATTGGTCTGCCTAGCATAGCGCCTTATACCAGCATCACAAGTCCACCATGCCGCTCACCGCCTCCTTTCCAAGCTCATTCGTGCACGCCGTCTCGGCGCAAGGTCGGCTCATCACGCTCTTACTTGCCTCATATTCAGCTTCCGCTTCAGCATGTCCTGTGAATCATCGCGCAGAAACTTCTCGCACACTCTCACCAGCTTTTTTCCGCTCGTTCTCCAACTCGGCGGTGCGTTGCGCGGTGGCCGCGAACGCTGCTGACTTTGGAGCACGTGGATTCCAAAATACAAGTAGCAGCAGCAGCAGCAGCATTCCCGTCCTCCGTTTTCCGGTCAATCCGAATCCAACGCCGTACGAGATTTTCAGTCTCTCTCGCGCCCATTTCAGCAAAGGAGAGCTTAAGCGGAGATATTTCTTGCTCGTGAAGCAGTATCATCCTGACACGGCTTCAATCTATCCCACTTCTGAAGCGGCTAAATCGGCAGACAAGATCATGAAAGATCGGTTTCATCGTATTGTTGCGGCATATGAACTCTTGAATGACGCTGGACGTCGCAGAGCGTTTGATGTGTATGGATTAGGCTGGGCTTATGAGAATGTGGACCCCGTTCCTAAAGGACCTCCGCCGAAACCACGCTATTCGAATTACAAGTATGATCCGTTCAATAAGGAAAGAATGTGGGCTTCTGGTCGGACTACCGATAGCAAGGGCCGCCCCCCTCCTCCGCCAAAGGAACGGCCAGTCGACCACGAGAAGAATATGCAAACACTGATGTGGATCGTTTTGATTATAACGGGAATGACGTTCTTGCAAAGCATGCGCGTAATGACGTGGTCGTATGACCAGGGCATGGCTCGCAATTACGCACGAACGACGTCCGCGGAAGCTGATTTCTTCTCACGGATCGGAACAATTGAGCCTGAAGGTCTCAATTTTCCTGAACCTGTTTCGGGAAATTCGGCACGCGACCAATCTCAGGTCGCTCCTACTCAGAAGCTGACCGATAGCTCAAATGTGAATGATATATGGAATCCAACTGTCAGGTCGTCACCGTCGTTCAACAACTTCCCGACCCCAACCCCTGAATCAAAGCGCGCATATACCGAAGGCAGGAATCCTACTCTTCGCATCAGATATATGTTTGAGCAACTCCACAAGCGGGCTACCAAAGACGGAATTGACCGAGACTCGGTTCAGTTTTCTAACTTGGAAGACAAATATCTTACTGCTTGCCGAGAGAGCTTTTTAAATGAACGATATGCTCAAGCCAGGCTTCGCCTCTTGACTAGGATCGATCACGATATGAATGATGAATACGAGATGCTGTTAAAGGAGCGGGACGGCATTGCTAAGGCTGATAAAAACTGAATATAGAGGTGTTTGGTTTTCTTTAGGAGTCATGGATTTGAGGAGTAATTTGATCTTTCTTTTTTTTTTGATTTTATTTGTCGCAAGGAAGTGAAGCACATACATCTACGGCCATATAGCCTTCTTATTAAAGTACTTTTATTTATAATATCTAACCCATAGCCCGCATCGCTAACTCGAAAGCGTAAAACGTGCTCGCGTTAACCGGCGCTGCTCGTAGAATAGTTGGCACGAAGCCTCGGAAGAAGCCCTTCAGTCCAGAAGTCTGAAACGTCTTGCGAAATGCGTCGATTGTTGAGCTGTATTGCCGTTTTGACGGGTCCAGAGCATCTGTCTGCATTTTAGACTTGACAACATCGAAAGGGTAAGCAGTCATCCAGACCTATACGCGGTTAGCCGTTGTGCGGAGGGAGGTAAAAGGATATAAAACGTACGCTATAGCCAGCGCAACCTCCGTATATACATAATCTCCAACCAGGAATTTCCGTTCGTTTGATCCCATTGTCTCGCATGTCCTTATTGACCAGATACTCGTAGGTAAGAAAGTAGATACTACATTAAGAATCAGCACCTTAAACGCTCTTGCTTCAAATATGAGCCTATGTTTCGTACCCCATTCCGTGTCCCTCGCGCAAGAACGTAGGAGTGATGCCACGGAATATTCCCGCTGTACCAGAAGCTCGATTGAGCTGCTTAATGACATCTATCGGTCCATTAAACTGCCTTGGAACTGAGCTAGTCTGTGTTTGCAACCGAATACTGTAACGAAGTCAGAATCATGTTTACACATGCTATCATAAAGTTGCTATTCATACCGAATATGCTCAATCGGTCCTGCCTACACAAAGTTAGTCACAAATGTCACACAATGCGGAACTGCAGACATACCAGGATACTGTTTGCCAGTCCAGCTGTTGCTCCAGAAATGTAATACTGAGGGTATGTGAGGCCCTCTGTCGTAAGTCCAGCAGCCTTGTTCTGTCCAGCAAATAGTCGCTTCATGCCCTCAAATACACCAAACTGAATAGACACTTAAAAGCCATGTAAGCTGTTGTACTTTTGCTATACTTGATCTTAACATACCACATGCACCCACTACCACATGTTAGTACTGCTTTGCCAATTTCCTGTCACTATGCGACTCACCTCCGACCAGCGGAGTCAATGTTCCCTTGTAAAAAGCCAATGGCCCCTCAGTTTTTATGAGCTTTTGCACAACATCGAGAGCACTGTTGTATGTCCCGGGAGGCGCGCTCTGCAGTCGAACCTAGAACGCACTCATTAACTCCGAGGTTCCTCTAACGACGACTGCATTAATACCTTCGTGGTGTCAAATGGCTGACCGACGAGAACCTGAGCTGTAGATCCGTATTAGTACATTTTTCTGCTGAAAGCAAAACGATCACCGTACCTATTCCACCACAGGTTCCTGCGGCCACGTCTTTCAGCACGCGAAGCGGATCACTGGAATCAGACTGCTCCACAGCTTCGATGATATGAGCCTCCACGTCCTCCATTTTTTAGCGCAAATGAACCTGAAGGTATTTAGGACTTTGCTTCAGCTGCCGACAGAAATCTATCTCTTCTAGAATAGCTTTAGGGCCAGTTCTTAAGAGCTTCACGAAATGTGGACTTCGAGTAGTTACAAATTCAGAGGTTTTTTACAAACTTTAAAAACTATTTCTCCATGATGAGCCGCGCATTCCCACGAGGGCTCCGGCCTACTTTAGAGGTCTTTGCTTTGCTTTGCTTCGTTGTCGTTATGTTTACTTCGCAAGCGCCATGCGGCAGGCATTCATTAGACGTCTTAAAGAAATGAAGGACGAGATCACGTAAAAGCTACACATAGATGCGGCAAACATGTAGAGTCAACCGACGCGATATATGGTGACATCATACCGCCGCACAATATAACTACGAGCTGTCAAGCCAATCTTGCTAAAGCAATGATGAACAGAACCAGCAGATATTGATGCCAATTGTATTCATGTCTGCACTACGATTTATTGCCCGAGCGGGCTGCTCAAGAGCTGGATCTGCGAGTGTCTATCTCCGCCGCGCAGCAGAGCTGAGCCGGCGTTCGTTCTCCGCCGAAGCGAAAGCGATTGTATTCGAGACGAACGGAAGACCCCTCGAGGTTCTAAAGTACGTCAGCATCTTCTTTTACGTATCAACCTGATATTCTGACGATAAATTCTTAGGATTCACACGTTTCCTCTGCCTGACCTCACTGATGACACGATTCTCGTGAAGTTTCTGGCTGCTCCAATCAACCCAGCAGACATCAACCAAGTCGAAGGCGTGTATCCATTGAAACCGCCTTATCAAACCACAGCGCTGTCGACCGAGACTCCACTTGCGCTTGGCGGCAATGAAGGTGTAGTCGAGATTGTCGAGGTTGGCAAATCGGTATCTGATTTCAAGCCTGGTGATCGTGCAATCATGCGACACACGCTATTTGGAACATGGCGTACAAAGGCCATTGCGACCGCTGCAGATCTGACAAAGATTCCGTATCCTGCGACCGAAATCTCGGCAATTCAGGCTGCCGTGGCATCTGTGAACCCGACTACGGCGTACAACATGTTACAGGAGTTTGTGGAGATGAAGCCGGGCGACTGGTTTATTCAGACTGGCGCGAACTCGGGCGTCGGAAGAGCGGCGATCCAGCTTGGTCGGTTATGGGGTCTTAAGAGCATCAACGTCGTGCGCAATCGCGAGGATATTGATGCTCTCAAGGCAGACCTTGAGAGTCTCGGTGCTACTAAGGTGATCACGGACGAGGAGCTTGCGGATAAAGGATTTAGAAAGACAATTAAAGGATGGCTTGGAGATTCGTCAATCAAGCTAGGTCTAAACTGTACTGGAGGTGATTCAACTACCAATATTGCACGACAGCTCGGTGAAGGCGGGCATTTAGTTACGTACGGTGGAATGGCGCGTAAGCCGGTTACTATTCCAGTCAGTCTCTTCATTTTCAAGGATATTCATTTACACGGATACTGGCTCTCGCGGTGGTCTGATGCGCATCCGGAAGAAAAGGAAGAAATTGTGAATGAGGTTTTTGGACTGATCAAGACCGGTGAACTTAAGGACGTCCCTGTTGATCAGTGGGTGTGGAAGGTAGGCATGACGGACGACGAGATGCTTGAGGTTTTCAAGAGCGGTGTGGCTGCATATGTCAATGGTGCGCAAGGACGGAAACAGGTATTGGTTAGCAAATAATTGCTAGTAGTGACGGCTAGATCTTTATGTACAATCATGATTTTGATAACCTCTATGTTAAACACAACGCCTCCAAAACGCCAATAAAAATTCCCATATGTACAATCAAGTATGCCGCATGATCGTGACGGAGTAGCACGTGTTAGCTCTTCTCTTCTGCCAGACCATGAGATGAATTCTGTGCAAGTCCGGTGAGAGCCTCTTTGCCATACAGCTTTTCAATCTCGTCCCTTGGCACGAACTTCTCCAAGTCAAACGGTAAGAACCCCGTTTTCAGCTCTCGACTCTTTTTCATCTTTGGAACCGGCGCTAAATCGCGTTAGTGAAAGTGTCAAGAAAAAGGTATTTTTGGACAAGCAGTATACCTTTTTCGTTTTCTTGTATGTAAAAGCGGCGAAGTAGCATGATTGCTTCTTCTCTGTAAAGCCCTGGATATACGGGATATGGCTTGTCAACCCCAGGACTATCAGTTGAGTTAGTACTTGACCCTTAACAGCAAGGAAGTAGTACACACTCGGAGTTGATCGCCAGGACGCTTCCACAGCCGCCAAATCTGTCATTTCCACACCCGAAATACACCGCGCGGATCTTTAGTTGCCGTAACGCAGATGCACACATCACACACGGTTCAACAGTCACGTAAAGATCAGTTTCCTCGAATACTGACGCAGGGTATGTCTTCAAAATGTGCTCTATGCCCAGAAATTCGGCGTGTCGGGTACCCTATGATCTAGCATCAGCATGTCGAACTGTAAGATTGACCATATGCAAAACTCACGCAAAGAGACCGATTAGTATCGTTCATGCCTTCAGCGATTATGTCACCATTGTGGACAAATACACAGCCTACGGGGACTTCGTCTGATTCGAGAGCCAAGGTCGCCTTCGTTCACGTTAGCACTAGCTCTTCTCGCACGTCCCGACTAGCCAACACACCATTGCCATGGCCGCCTTCATAAACTCAAGATGATTCGACTCCATTGTTCCGTCCAACTTCTCCTATAGTTTGTTGTTCACCAGAGCGACTGGTGATTGTAGATTTTCTTCAACATCAATTCTGTATGCCATCGGCGCCTGGGCTAGGGCAAAATAAGCATTAACCCGGATTTTGCACGCGTTAACGCTTGCCAGCGCGTTTGTATAAAACTTCCTCCTAAACTGCTGAGTTTGACTGCGTATGCGTCCTGACTCCTGTACCAGTCTGACAGCTTTATTTAGCGGTGTTGTAGTCGTAAAACATTTGCTTCAGGTAGTCTTAAGACACAAGCTTGAGTGTTTCTCTGTTGCCAACATTCACTCGGCCGCAAAACACGAAGACAATTCCCAACCGCGTCTCGACTTTATAGTTAAAGCACGGGTACAACCTCGAAGTATACTGTCGTCAGAGATCTTTTTGATCCCTGGCGCAGGTTCTCGCATATTTTTGATCCACACATCGTGCGTTCTACAGGACAGCATATGCACAAGGCGCACCAATGCCTGCTCTACAGTCCGCGATACTTCGCGAAGGGCAGGCGAGTCTCCGACAAATTGCGGAACTGAATCCGCAGTTACGAGCGCTTGTATCTGTGCGTCGCGACGAGAGCGTGTTACGACAGATTGACGAATGCGTTTCCTTTTCACCTGGTGCTGGAGAGGAGGAGTCTCCGCTTAGAGGCCGGTTGATTGCGTTGAAGGATAATATCAGCACGACGTGGGGTCACACGACTTGTGCGTCGCGGATGCTGGAGAGTGAGTTTGTCGTCTGGCTTGTTTTGAAGTTTAGATGAAGAGTTACTGATCTAGTGTTTTCTTGCAGATTACAAGAGCCCTTATAATGCTACGGTGGTCGACAAACTTATGGACGCGCGCGCAGTATTTGTGGGGAAGGCAAATATGGACGAATTTGCCATGGGGTATGTCATACTTTCGCCAATTGATCCACCGTTCTGCTTGATCTGACGTCCTCCTAGAACAGACAACATCCACACAATATTCGGACCACCACGGAACCCACTTTTTCCTGCAGCAGTTCACACGACAGGTGGCTCTTCAGGCGGTAGTGCTGCCGCAGTGGCAAGTGGCATGTGCTACGCTGCTCTTGGAACTGATACCGGAGGCTCAGTACGGCTACCAGCGGCATATTGCGGTGTTGTGGGGTTTAAACCGTCTTATGGCTTGATTTCCAGATGGGGTGTTATTGCGTTTGCTCAGAGTCTTGATACAGTTGGGGTTCTCGGCCGCGACGTGTCTTCTGTGCGCAATGTCTTTCGGACTTTGATCGGTCCTGATGCAAAAGATCCAACATGTCTATCCGAGTCAGTACGAAACCAAATATCAGAGCAGACGGGTACGCTGCGGAAAACGAGCTCCAAGAAGCTGAAAATCGGTATCCCACGAGAATTCAACGTCGACAGTCTTTCACCAACAGTCAAAGCCGGCTGGCGCGACGTGTTACTGAAATTACGTGCACTAGGCCATGAATTGGTTTCAGTCTCACTACCGTCTATGCAAAACGCGCTGCCGACTTATTATATCGTTGCTCCTTCTGAAGCGTCGTCGAATCTGGCGAGATATGATGGTGTACGGTATGGGTTCCGTGCTGAAGTCGACAAGGACGTCGATGATGGCGTGTTGTATGGACAGACGCGAACGCAGGGTTTTGGTACGGAAGTCCGGCGGCGTATTATGCTGGGAAACTACAATCTTTCATCAGGGTATGTCTATTTCTTCATCAACTCGCAGCCTCACATCGGGAAAATTCTAACTAGGAGTTCTAGGTCCATGCATAACCACTACATTCAAGCTCAAAAAGTCCGTCGACTGATCCAGCTTGATTTCGACCGCATCTTTGCCGCATCAAACCTCCTTGACCCTTCTCAATCCCCAAACTCAGACCCAAACGCAGTCGACTTTCTAGTCTCGCCGTGCACTACCGACACGGCACCGTTACTCGAAGACGTGCTCTCGCAAAAATCACCACTTGACGCATACGTGAATGATGTTCTGACTGTGCCTGCCAGTTTGGCGGGGATCCCTGCTATTAGTGTTCCGTATACTGCGGTAGACGGCAGCGACGGTGACGAGAAGGTTATCGGGATTCAAGTTATGGGACAGTTTGGAGACGACGAGCGGCTGCTGGAAGTTTCAGAGATGGTTATGAATCTGTGAAGCGCACGCATATATGATCGGTAGCTGGCAATAGATAGATGGGCGAGCGCGTGTATATAGACGTTTTGAAAGGAGTTACACATGTTTGATATCTAGAGTAATAATTTGCATAGAAATATAAATTTATAACACTGAATTTAATCATCCCTCCAAATATCTATAAGGCTGAAGGAAATCGAAAAGAAAGAAAAGAAAAAGAAAAAGAAATCCTACATATCTTCAACGGGCCTGCCCGACAATATCTCAGACACCTTTTTCATCTTTGTCCAAAAAGTCTTTCTCGGCTTCCGGCTCTCGACCTCAGTCTCATGGTCATACAGGTACTTGACATTGGTAAACTCAACCGCGCTCCCGATAATTCCAATCACGACCGCAGTATCCTCTCCACCGCGACCGCCAGGCGCGTCTTGCGCTTTCTCGATGAACTCCATGCATTTGACTGCAAGTCGCGTAGCACGTAGGCGGTCCATGGGCGAGGGAATACCGCCTTGCTGGACGTGGCCTGGGTTGGCTGTGCGTGCGTCAAAGCGGCCCTTGGCTTCTTCGCGAATAACATCCGCGATGAGCTCGGTCGTGAAGACCTTCGACGCCTTTTCGTTTCTATAATTCGATAAGTCAGCAAATCACACTCTCACACACTCAAAATAACGAAACTATCGTCAAGATAAGGAAAAGGAACAAAACATACCGTAAAAGGAGCTTGCCCGCGCGGTTCTGGCCCTCGTCCTTGGCATAAGACGACCGAAGGAATTTCACGTCCGTTTCAAGCTTACCAAGCGTAATTCCTTCTTCTGGAGTGTATACGGCCAGCACGCCCACACAGAGTCCAGCGTAGGAAGCAACATAGCCAGACTTTCCACCCTGTACCTCGACAACAAATACGCGACGACGAGTAGCGCTTGCGGATTGCTTGATAACGTCGCAGTATTCGACCAGCGCGTTCAGACAGGTATCGCTGCCGAGAGAGTATTCCGAACCGGGGACGTTGTTTGAGATTGTGGCAGGCAGACAAACCATTGGAATACGTAGAGATGGGTAGTTCACACGAGCACCTTCAAGCTGGTGGAGAGCAATGAAAGCTTCAAAACCACCAACAATCATTAGACCATCAAACTCGTACTTTTGAAAGTAGTACGCAACCATGCCAAGATCGACCTCTGGCAGGTTACGGTTCGTTCCAATCTCAGAGCCACCGCGGATGACCCAGTTCTCGACATCGAGCCAGTTCAGCTCACGCACGGAATCATGGCGAGCAAGACCCGTGAAACCGTTATGGATCGCAAGGGGACGATGGCCGCGTGACAGACAGTAGCAAGCGGCGGCACGAGTGGCTGCGTTCATACCACCGGCAGGAGCACCGACGTGGATGATTGCAATACGCAGACGCTTGTCTTCCGGAAGCATGGTTGAAGAATGCGCAATACTGCTGTTAATGGCTTTGAAAGCCTTCAAGTAATCGGCAAACTCGGGATCACGCAATGCCATAGCCTTGTCAAAATCCTTGTTCTTGATGGCAGTCGCGACAGACTTGGTAAGAGCAACAGACTCAACAAGCGGCTTGCGCGAGATCTTGTTCTCGTTAATGCTGATCATAGGCGACGGCGTGGAAGGAGTAGACTCAAGCACGGCCTCGACAGCGTCAAAGCCTTGCATGGTAGCAATCAGACGATCGACAGCGACAGCAGCGCCACCACGCTGAACGTGGCCGAGAGTCGTGATACGCGTGTCCAGGCCAAGACGACTGACCAGCAGGTCCTTGACATTCTCCGCAGTGATTGGGTTCAGCTCAGAGTCGATAGCACCCTCGGCTACAATCACGATAGTTTTTCTCTTGCCCTTCTTACGATGCTAGAAAGATATGTCAGTAATAATCACACACCAGTTCATTTTTGGATGGTACGTACCGCATTGACCTGCGCACACATTTCAGCGCCCCAATGATCGACATGAGGGGGCTGCTCCGGAATGAAGACAAAGTCAGCACCGGTAGCGATTCCCGCCATCAACGCGAGCCAACCACAGTGACGACCCATGACCTCGACCACGAACGCGCGCGAATGAGAGAGCGCAGTCGCGTCAATGAAATCAACAGACTGGCAAATCCTGGTCAACGACGAGTACGCACCAATAGTCGCGTCAGTGCAAGCCATGTCGTTATCAATTGAGCCTACAAGTCCAACAATGGTGAGGTGCTCATAACCCACAATTTGGGTCGCGGTCAGCTCCTTTGTCTCGACCAGTTCAGCTAGCAGAGAGCTCCACTCGGCTCGGAACAGGTCAGCACCAGTAAGCGAGCCGTCACCACCGCAGACAATAAGCGCGTCGATACCGTTCACGACCATGTTTTTGGCAGCACGGAGGCGACCCCAACGTTCTCTGAATGCAGCGCAGCGAGCGGTACCAATAAGGGTACCACCCTCGGGAAGCCAGCCACGAACGTCATTCCAAGACATTTTCTTCATCATATGGCCACCTTGCACAAGACCCTCGTAGCCCTCATAGATAGCGTAAGCGTCGCACCCCTTGTGAATGGCAGTACGAACAATGGCACGGACAGCGCAGTTCATGCCCGGGGAATCACCACCGGAGGTGATAATTCCAATTCTCTTGCGACGTTCCGGAGCATCCAGCGGTTCCGGAGAAGCTGGAGAAGCTTTGAGCTTAGCAATGCTCATGAGGCTTTCTGGAAGCTGCATGAGAGTTGGCCTGCCGGTGGTGAAAGGGTTCTTCTTGTCGGTGAAGCCAATCAGAGTGCCAGACGGATCATGCGCATAAACCTCGACGGGATCAGAGTCTGAGGGCAATGGCTGGTACAGCACGCGCGACGAGCGCAGGAGCTGAATGAGGGCATCAATCTGAGGAGTGTAGAAGACTAGGGCAGGGGTAAGGCTGCGCCAGTCGCGCTCCTTCTTGAGGGCGTCTTCCGGCGGAGCTGGATCGACCGAGGCGGAGGGAATGAGACGCAGTTTGATCGTGACGCGCTCGCCTTCGTCGGGTTTGCTGCCGGCCGAGTAGAGCCAGGACTCCTTGAGTGAGTCGAAGCAGTAGTCAGCTCGCTGATTGGGCGCGGGGTGACGACGGTCGTAGACAAGCAGCTCGCGGAAGCCGAGATCCAGGTAAAACGAGAGGGTCTTGTCGAAGATTTCCACGGTGGGTGCGACGACGGAGTGGAAGGACACGCCGTGGACGAGCGAGAGCGTGTTGGCGGCCGAGTCGTCGAGGGAGTGCTGCGGCACCTCGGACGGGGCCGCAGCAGGCGTGATGTAGGGCGACGAGGCCATGGGCGCGGGAGGACGTGGTGAAGGAGGTCAGTTTGGCTGCAGTTTGGGGGCTCCGCGAGCTTTTTGGAGGTCGGTTACTATGCGAAAGGTTCTCCGCGGCCCGATCGGGCTAGCGGCGGCTATATTGGGCTAGCGGCGCGAGTTAAACAGTGCGGCTCGGCAACTGTGCGCGCCGCGTCGTCTCGTCGCCGACTCAGCCAACAGCGACACACGCGCCGAGTGGCCGTCGACGCCTAGCATTGGCATGATATTGAGCAACGAGAGATGACAAAGATTCAGATTAGATACTTCAGACTAGGAGTAGGGTAGAATACTAAATAGGTAGATTGACGTCGAGTTGCTGGAAATTAACGATGGTGAAAGAAGTAAGACCATTGCACAAAGTGAGATCATAAAGCCTCCAAAAGCATCAAGCGCAACAAACCGTCAAAATAATTAAAGAACAGGTCATCTGATCGACCCAGTTGTGCGGTCTTACCGGCAGATGGTCACTTGTTGTTGATATATCCTCTGGTTCTGGTCATTTGTTGTCGGATTGCTGTTTTGATGCTGTTGTTGTGCTGTGAGTTTGTGTGACTCGGGAGCCAGTACGCCGTCTCCACACCGCGATCCAAGAAAAAAAGAAAGAGCAGAAAATAATCCAAGCCTACTTCAGCCTTTCGGTTACCCGATCGGTAGTGCCAGCTGTCAACCATTATTTTCATCTTCCAAGTTGAAGAGCTCCAGCACGCGTGTGGAGACTGGGTATAACAGTGGAGTGCAGTGAAGGCTGAAGAGGGCATCGCGAAATACAACACTACAGAAAGCCGAAATTCTCCTATCAAACTACAAACATCTTACTAATAAATCTAGGTTAAGAATGCGGCAGCCTCTCGCTAGCCGTTTTAATTGTTTTACATAGTTTTAATCAACGAACCTAAAGCTCTTCCTCTCGACCCGATAGGACCCCAATACTTCCAACTGCGGAGGCGAAGAATGTGGACGGCGCAGGGTTTATTAAGGCTTAAGGCTCGACCCGTGGGCGGACGCAAAGGCGGGTCAGTAGGTCGGTGGAAGGCATTCCGGCAGCTCAGCCGCCGCCGGGGCCATTGATGACATAAGATAGAAGGTCCGCTCGGAGAATTTGCACGAGGAGCAGGAGAAGAACAAGAAGCAGCGCCGACCGGAGAGTAAAGACTTAAGACTTAAGAGTGGACTCCGAAAAGTAGCGAGCAACGGAACACGCGTCGAGCGGTGAAAACGTAAACAAACAAACAAGCGCGTCGATCGCGTCGCTGCTGATCGGGCAGCGCAGAGAATGCAGAAAGTGACGGCGGGATTCTGGAAGCACGGCTCACGCCGCAGTCACGTCTCAGTCACGCTCCACTCACGCCTCACATCCGACTCACATCGCGGCTCACGGCTCCGAGTCACGGCCCCGAGTCCTGCCTTGCCTGCCTGCGAATTGTTTTCGGTTCGCCCGCGACCTTCGCCATTCCGCTGCCGTCTTTTCTCGTCCTCGACCCCGCCAGTTTCTGCTCGTCCATCACGGCAGGCTCTGTCGCGCTTGAATCCCGTTCTTGCCGCCCGCAGCCCTCTTCTTCTTCCTTCGTCGCCGCCCGTCGCGCATGGGCTGCGCTCCCTGACCGCTTCGCGCGCCGCGACTATGCGTCCCCAAGCATCCGTCCGCTCCGCCGCCCTCGCCCTCGCGGCCGCCCTCGTGCTCGTCTGCGTCCGGCCGACGTTAGCGGACAACACGTTCTCACTCTGTTCGAGCCAGAACACGAACTCGACCGACGCAGGTTCGTTCTGTCCGGCCGCGTGGCTGCCGCGTGCGCCGCGTGTGTTGTGGTGCCTGATTTGTCCGGCTGTGCTAACTTCGTTGCAGAATACTCAATCTACCAGTCCTATGGCAACTGCTATAGCATCTGCGAGGCCTCGTATGCGTTTGCCATTCTGCAGGACTTCCAGTGCTGGTGCTCCGATGTCGAACCGGGCTCCACGACCGATACCTCCGATTGCACCGTCGACGCGTGTCCAGGCTATCCGTCAGATCCCTGCGGCAACCTGGCCGAGGGCCTCTACGGATACATCCAGATCTCTGCGCCCAGTAGTACTCTCTTAGCCTCGACGTCTACTTCGACGTCGTCGTCGTCATCCACCACGACATCGTCATCCACCAGAACGTCGACTTCTACCACAAAGTCGTCCACTTCGAGGACGTCCACTACCGCTGCGGCCACTACCACAGCCGACTCCTCCACATCAACTTCATCATCTTCATCTTCTTCTTCCTCAACATCTCACTCCACTTCCTCGTCTACTTCGACAACCTCATCATCTTCGTCGACCAGCTCATCCTCATCATCGTCGTCTCCCATTCCGACATCATCGGCCGTCACTAGTTCCACGGCTGCATCGCTAATCATCTCTGTCGTCACCGTCACTGGCGCTGAAAAGACTCTCACCATCACCCCTACCCCATCACTCACCTTTACCTCCTCATCCACAGCAGCCACCGCCTCGTCAGCGCTCTCGAGCGGTCTCTCGAGCTCCGCCAACTCCTCGAGCTCCGCCTCCTCCTCTTCATCCTCATTTTGGAGCAACAAGGGCAAGGTAGCTGGTACATTTGTTGCCGTCGGCATCATCCTCCTTCTACTCCTCCTCCTGCTACTTTTCCTTCTCCGGCGCCGTCGTCTTCGCAAGGAAGCCGACGCCGCCGCAAGTCGCATGTCTGCCTCTGGCAAGCCCGGTGGAAATACCCCTCCAGTTGGCGATGGCAGCAGTATATTCCCCATGTACGGCTTCGCCGGCGGCCGTCGTCGTCAATCATCCGGCTCGGCTGGTGCGCCAGATATGGTAGAACGGCAGGGTTCAATGGCAGCCGCTGCGTTTGGCGGTGCGTACAGCGCTCCACCACGTGCAGACACGCTCCAAGTCGATCAACGAATTGACCCCGGTGCCATGTATATGCACAATAACTACTCTCGTGGTTCCGTTCGCGACGAGTACGATTACTCAAGAAAGATGCTGCGAGTCCTTAACCCTGACGACATGTAAATGCATCTTCTCCTCCTCTTTTTTTGTGTTCGTGTGGACGAGAGATAGTTTGAGCGTCATATTGCTCAAGTTGCATGAGTGGGAAGAAAGGCATACCAGGGATTGTTGCTTTGGTGTTTAGAAACGGTGTGTGTACGAATAATAAAATGGAGTATGATGTCTGCGTATTATGTTGCGCACGGATTCCTGTCTTTGTTTTGATCTGTTTGTTTTTTGCTCTCCCTCGACGCTTGAACGCGAGGATGTACATTTGCTGGAACTTATATTCAAGCGTGTTAAATTGGTCCGGCTTGTTTTGTTTTGTTTTCTCATTGCGTTTGTATCTTATAATAACTTATATATAAACTATTTTCTTGTATAACTCACGCCGAGTTACGCGTGCCTTTTGAGACTCATCTGCTCCAATCGAGCGTCTTTGTAGATTCTTTTGGTGGACGGAGACAATTGTTCATCTTTTTTTCACTTCAAGGATGCCGCATAACTTAAAGCGGTTGGCATCCATAGAGCTATACGTTATAGTTGTCTATCTTCCATGCATTAACTTAGAGTTGATATAGATCTCATGATCTCTCGCTCCAACAGCAAGTTCATCCAATTTACCCCACGACAGTTACATTTTCCGACTCCTTTTTCTCGTCCTCAGTACTCAACTTCTGGTTGTTCTCAGCATCAAGCTCCTGGCTACTACCAGACGACTGATGCAAGCGGAAAAAGTAATACTTCTTTTCATCCTTCTTGAAAAAGTAGAGCACCACAAATGTCCACACGATGAGCGATCCAGAGACAACGGCTCCCCAGATGAATCCACGGTGGTACTCAGGCGCAGTAGCAGACGACCAGAAAATCAGAGGGGTCCATGTAGTAGATTGCTGAGCGATGGCGTTGACAATAATCAGAATGACTGACCGATATTCGTCATCGTGACGGACAATGTCGTTGAGCCAGCCGTAAAGAACAGATGACATGGCGTTTGAGTTGTACTGCACCATGAACGCGTACCATTTCGCAGTTTCGGGAACATCCCAAATAGCCAAGATGACGTGGTTAGTCCAGTTGATAAGTTGGGCAAAGCATAGGAAGAACCAGCGAGAACGGAATACATCTGCGCCAAAGCAGGCAACAAAGACGTAAAACACGCCAAGCGAAGGAGGGATTGCAGACAAGTTATTGAGTTCGGGTTTGGTATAGCGAGGGACGACGACACCATCGGCGACCTGAGTGACACCGTTGACGACCTTAGGAAGCGACTTCAGCCAGAGAAGAAACACACCGTAGCTTTGGCCACCCGAGTTCCAGAACAACACATTCCACACCGCGACAACGGGTAAATGCCATGTTGAGAATAGTTTCTTAATGATCGAAAACGAGAACTTCTTGGGTGTGGCAAGTCCGCTTTGCTTAGCACGCCTCTTGGCAATCTCCGCGTCGCGCTCTGTAAAAAAGTAGGAGTGCAACTTCGCAGGAGTTCCGGGCCAGACAAAGAATCCAAGGATACCGACCGGAATAGTGATGATTGCATCGACAATAAACATCCATCGCCATCCCGCAAGACCGGAAACACCGTCCAAGTGAGATGAGGCAGCAGCTTGAAGTAAACCGGCCGTCGTACCGCCGAGCATAAGACCCATATAGAAGATTCCTCCACGACGCTGAATCTCGTGTGCTTTAAACCAAGATCCAAGAACGTAGTGCACACCAGGGAAAAATGGCGCCTCTGCACATCCAATCAAGAACCGGTAAGCCATCATCTCGTGTAAGCTCTTTGCTCTGTACTGAGCGAGTGTGAAGAATCCCCAAGCTATGTCAAGTCCAGGAATGAGCCAGTCCATTCGGACCTTAGGAAAAAGGTAGAGAAAGGGGAGCTGAAAAATAACAGCACCAACGCTGTACATGACTTGAAGCTTTGTCAGGTCGCTGCCTCCCAAGTTAAGGTCGTCGCTCATTCCAGAGGCGTAAGCATTGTCTAAGGCTGATTAGCATATACACCATAGACATGAAAGTAGATGAGACATACTGATGTTGGTAGAATCCAGGTTCTTAACCCAGTAACTGATGAAGCAGTACGAAGTGACTAGCAGATCCAGCTTGATCAGGTACCGTCGCTCCTCAGGCGTATCATTCTCGTCAAACCAATGCCACCACTTGTGCTGCACTCCCTTGCGCTCATACAAGTCGCGATACTCGTACTCGTCAAAAAACTTATACCAAGGGCGGCGAGTGGGCAGAGGAAGCACGCTCAGAAGGTGCTGTTGATCATCAAACGACTCCTGGCGCTCCACCGAGTGCAGCTTGTCAGCGTCGGATGCGGACGTGAGTGACATCTCTTGGTAAATAACAGTAAAGAAAGTCAAGTACTGATTGATACATGCAACAAGAAAGAGTGGGGTGCTCTTTATTTATACGTAGTCTGTCGTCGCTTAAAGGCAGAGAGAACATTTGACAGAAAATGGTGCCATTGACGCAGTCATATGTCAGTTGCGGTGCATGGTACAGACTAAAGGCATATCCTGAGCAGGTATCTAAACGGGTATGGTGAAATCAGAGGTGATGACTATCTCATAAAACTGGTGAGTCGATAAGCCACATAAAGCTTGAGCAATCAAGCATAGTGAAAAGGTACCAGCAGGAGCCGGAGAACCGCGTGCGCAGGGAACGAGGGAGAGAGTTTCAAAAGCCGAGTTCCCCGAGGACCCCCGTCGGGCCATCTCCATATTTTGAGTCGCAACGCCTCCACGGCAATATGGCTCAAGCACTCTTGGAACTAACAACGGTTAACGGCGCTAGCTGTTCGACAGACATGCAGTCACGCGGATCCACCGGAGCTGCCAACAAGGCCGACGAAGTCAAGCTGCGCCTGGAGACCCCGAAGTGCTCTGGCTTCGGGGCATACAGCATACTGTCAATACCAGACGCTGCTCACAGCTCAGCAGCCATGCAAGCAGTTCTTTCTAAATGCCTATCAATATGAGGCTATCGAACAGGGCTTGAGCTATACCTAAAGAGATCTTGTTGGGCTGGATCTAACTACGCGGAAATCGAGTAGTATCGTGCGGCTCGAGTCGCGCCCGGAGCGTTGTTGAAGGTGCGATCGCACCGGGAATTGCGTTCACCTTTCAACTTTAAGCATTTTCTCTAGGGTACTTTCATTTTTGTGTTGCAAAACGCTTAATAGACAGTAGTCAATAATCAATCTGACAAGAGTTGCTGAGTTATATGCCATATGGTCTATTAACCAAGAATCCAAGACGCAAACGGCTCGCCTTGACATTGCTTGTGTTAACTTGGCCGCACTGGCGTTGAAGTTAGGCTACTCGAGCGGAAGGTCAAGAGTTCTACTGGCCGTTTATTGCTCTTCAAACTGACCCTTCTGTTCTACGCACTGACGTGATCTGCTGGTCTGATCTCTGGCCTCTGCAGCAATTAGTATAGTGCGTGCGAGAGTCGGCAAACCGCTATCTGTCAAGAGACGCTATGGCTTCCAGCTCGCGTAGCGACCTGTGGCTTGTACACGAATCTTAAAGAGAAGTCGGAGTGATCAGATATGCAGCTATTGAGTTCTTCTGTATGGCAACAGAATATAGACTTTTTATGCAATGGAACATGGGTCAACGAGGCTCTATTGTAGAGTCACGACACGACTTGTTAAATTTCCATGATCCCTCTCCATAAAGATATCACATACTTCAGGCTTGCCATTGCACAAATTACAATGAGATTCTCTCTTCGTATGATCCAGCCTGTTGCGCTACTACAAGAGTTCTACTGGCCGTTTATTGCTCTTCAAACTGACCCTTCTGTTCTACGCACTGACGTGATCTGCTGGTCTGATCTCTGGCCTCTGCAGCAATTAGTATAGTGCGTGCGAGAGTCGGCAAACCGCTATCTGTCAAGAGACGCTATGGCTTCCAGCTCGCGTAGCGACCTGTGGCTTGTACACGAATCTTAAAGAGAAGTCGGAGTGATCAGATATGCAGCTATTGAGTTCTTCTGTATGGCAACAGAATATAGACTTTTTATGCAATGGAACATGGGTCAACGAGGCTCTATTGTAGAGTCACGACACGACTTGTTAAATTTCCATGATCCCTCTCCATAAAGATATCACATACTTCAGGCTTGCCATTGCACAAATTACAATGAGATTCTCTCTTCGTATGATCCAGCCTGTTGCGCTACTACTCCTGGAGCAAACGCTTTGAAGCTGAGCGCTACCGGGGACAAACGACTCCAAGAGTCCAACCGCAAACACAAGCGACACCAGAGGTCCAGTCCTGTCGGGTATGAAAATTAGGTACTCCGTGAGACCGTGACAACAACAGACTCCGAGAACTTGAATTGCTGATAGGGATCTGTAACGGCAACGCTGCTTGAAGCCTGCGCGCCGAGGTTGTCAAAAAGCAAATACAAGAAGGTCGCGATGAAAGTTTCGCCGGTGTAATGGCAGCAATGCTTGTATTTTATCGACTGGCAGAAGCAGGAACTGCGTCGCCGCTAGAAGCCTTTCGTCATAAGGCGCAAGCATTTTTGGTGGAGCGAGGGAGAGCGGTATTCATTGGCTGGAGTTTGTTAACATTAAACAATAGGT
The DNA here is from genome assembly GCA_030568405.1 of Myxozyma monticola. Classification (NCBI taxonomy): domain Eukaryota; kingdom Fungi; phylum Ascomycota; class Lipomycetes; order Lipomycetales; family Lipomycetaceae; genus Myxozyma; species Myxozyma monticola. The sequence goes on along the minus strand of JAJLTV010000096.1, from coordinate 7,018 downwards.
AAATAAAATATAATTACTGTAAACTACACTTAACAGTTTTTTGTAAGAATTGGATTGTTTTACTAACACTATGTGCTGACAAAACAATCCGATTCTTACAAAAAACAGTTTCGGGATCAACTGGATCCGTAATCACCATACCGGCAACCTAGTACTCACGCTCCGGATCTCGCTTCTAACGACCTCTCTGCTGCTGAATCCGATCACGATATTGACCCCAGTGTTTGTCATCCAGCCGTAGATGGCCATGTCGTCCTGTACAAACAACAATCCAAAATCAGAATGATTTTGAAGGAAGAGATCGAATCAAAGCGGTCGCGCGCATAACCAAGCAAATGCTTCAAACAAGAGACGATGAAGTTTACAGTAATAAGTTATAAATATATTTCAGTGAAATATATTTATGTGTTCAGACAAATAACTAATTACTGTAAACTTCACTTAACTAGTTAACAAACACTACGTGAAACAGTTTCGGGATCAGCTGGAACCGTAGTCACCATACTCATCCAGCCGTAGAGGGCCATGTCGTCCTGTACAAATAACAATCCAAAGTCAGAATCTGCAGATTTTGAAGGAATGAGATCGATCCAGTGCGGTCGCGCGCATAGCCAAGCAAATGCTTCAAGCAAGAGACAGAAGCACGACACCTGTTCGCTGCCCTGCAAAACTGCTTTGAAAATAAAAAGGGCTGCCGAAGAACTACCAGTCTCAACTGTCACACTCGTCAGTCATCGCTCACAGACAATCTCATCTTCCCGAAGATCAAGTACTGAGTGTGGCTATGTCTCTCAAATACATAGCTGGGCTAAGCCCGTCTAAATCAGGTGTAGGCTGTTAGAGAAGTTGAGGATCGAGGTTAGGTTTATAGCTTTCCCCCAGAGCTTAATTGCTTGAGCCGCTCCGCGCCGCCCGCGACTCATCACGCTTTACACTTTGATCAACACGACCTAAGCTGTGTATTGTTATCTTTCAGGGCAGCGTTCGATACGTGCGAATAAGCCGGCTGCAGTTGTTCAATCTGCTTCTGGTTCCGTGGAATTCTTCTTTGTATTGCTACTTGCTTGTGGAAATTCGCAGAGATCTGTACACAGCACTCGCCTGCAGTTCCGTCTTATCGTCGCCGGCCCGGCCATTTACAGCAGAACAGATCTATCTGCCTCCGGAACGTGGCACTCAGTTATAGCCTGATTGGAATATTTTGCAAACATGATTGCTCGCTCGTCGTTGCAATCCTCTTCCGGTGCACCAGCCACATCCCAGGCCTCGCTGTCAATAGCCGCCATGGACCGCAAAGCTCAGCCGTTCCCGGCGTTTGACGACAACTTGCCGTTCTCGTCCTTGCTCTACCAGATCGAGCTTCATATCGTGCGCACCGTGGACTCGCCGTACTCGTACGAGCAGCTCCGTGGCCCGCCGTTTTCTTCCCACTTGATTCGGCCACTAGGTACGCGTTCCAGTGAATATATACCCATGGATAGAAGAAAGAGCTGACATATATTTGTCTATAGTGAAGTCACTGGAGCAGACTCGGCACCCAGCAATTATTGCTGCGTTGCTTGCCGCTCGTCTGGATTTCTCTGTCCAGGAAGACGATCGCGCGATCCACGAGGCTAGGGCATTCACTGCTGAGCTAGTTGCTACGCGGTTCGCAGCACATTTACCGGAGGTTTGCTTTCTCTACCAGTCTGAGGTAGTCGGATAACTTTCTGACTCAGCCATAGGATGAACTCATCCAGTATGTGACATATGAGATCCCCCGCAAGCCGAGTGCTCCGCCACCCTTGTCTTCGACCAACTCATCAGTGAATGTCAACGCGACCGAAACCACACGCTTACTCGACGATGACGAGTCCTCACAAGCCGCATCTGCGGCCGCCGCTTCCGAGGTGGATATTGAGCAACAAGCGGCCGATGGTGGCAGTGCACCTTATGTGACCGAATCCGCCATTGGGCTTAGTGCGCTCGAGCTCGCAATTTTGGGCGACGCAAAGAAGTTTTTGCTGTCGCGAGCGATTGAACAGATTATTTTGTCGATTTGGGAGGGCCGGATCGTGTTCTGGGAGAGTATTTCGATTCAGTCTACGAAGAAGGCTTCGTTTTACAATCCTCGTCGAGCCGGTAACGATTGGTACTCTCGACTGCGTGTCCCTAAGTATCGCATGTTCTTCATGATGCTAAACTACGCATCTCTGCTAGCATTTTACTACGCAGTTTTGACAGAGCGCAACACTACACACATCACATTATTAGAAGTGTTACTTGACATTTGGTTTGCCGGCTTTGTGTATGAAGAAATTGGACAAGTGCGCGAGTCTGGCAGTATTAGATATTATGTCTCGGATTATTGGAGTGCGTTTGACTTGGCCATGATCGTGATTTTCCTGTCGTTTTTCGTCGTCCGATTGCTTAGCGTCTTCCCATATCGGGAGAATTATGCGCATGCTGCGTTTGATATTTTATCGTTGGAAGCTTTACTGCTGGTTCCTCGGGTGTTTTCGTCGCTCTCTGTGTCACCATATTTTGGAACTCTACTACCGTGCTTGAAGCAAATGACGAAAGACTTTATGAAATTTTTGGTCTTGGTATGTTCAGATTGTCTCGCGTTTCCCTTATTTATGAGCTGACCATTTCAGATCGTCATTCTTTACGTCGGATTTTTGACTACATTTTCATTCCTTGGACGCGATTACTTCACTGTAAACCAGATGGCTTGGCTTTTGATTCGCGTATTTTTTGGAGCTCCATATGACGGCCTTGATGCAGCCTCAACTATCAGCCCTATATTTGGACCGACCCTTATGCTTATTTTTGTCATTCTTTCCAAGTATGTAGGATGCGCTAAATTGTCCTGGATTTTGAACTAACAGTCTAGTGTTCTTCTCATCACGGTTGTTATTTCCATCTTGTCGCAACGATTCGGAAAGATGATGAACAATGCAAAGTGAGTTCATCTGGCACGTTTTTGGTGGAATATCTACTGATTTCTTTTTCCAGCGAGGAGTATATGTTGCTCTTTTCCTCATCAGTGTTGGAATCCATTACTACTTCGGACCGAGTGACATACTTTTATCCTCCTTTGAACTTGATTGGAATCGTTATCCGTCCTCTCCGCCTTTTTCTCAACCATAATGAGTATCGCAATCTCCGAATTTACATTCTTAAGGTCACACATGCGCCTTTCGTTGCGATGCTTTGGATCTACGAGAGCTTGCGTTTCCATTTAGCGAAATCGACGACCGAGACGCACAAATCTCTGCTACACCTTCGTGGAACCAGCAGCCAGAAGCGTCTCTTTACGTCACAGTACGCCAGTGATACGGCTGGTGGAATTGCGCAAGGTCTGCTTGTCACAAACCAGATCATTATGGCGGGCTCTGAACCTCAAATGCAGCAGAGTGCATTTGTCAGTGGATTGACACCTTCCGTCAAGGGCTTCGGATCTGGAAATAATCTGAACGGACGCACTGGTAAAAATGAATCTGCCAAGACTGGAGGTGACATGGTCAAGCGGCGGAAAACTCGCAAGGGCACTATTGTCGCGCAGAATATCAAGAACACCAATGTGAACGGCCAAGACAGCAATCCGCTTTTATCAACATCAGCAGGTGACGGCCATGACGAGATCGATGCCTCCAACGAGCAGCAGTCTTCGAATGGATTTAGACCTGGTCAGCTGCGTCATTCTCGTACGGATAGCGTAGGTCTATCTACGCCACGAAGCGGAAATAAACGGTCAAAGCTTGCGATTTCATTACTTCGCGATCTTCGTCGTCGCCGGACTATGCCGCACATGTCTGACGCTATCTCCGAGACCGGCACATCTGATTTGGGAGCTCGAGGCGGCGCAAGAGCGTTAGGACTGGGAAATGTTTCTGACGAAGACGATACCGATGAACATCTGCGAATGACGTCGTTGTCTCCCAGGGCTGCCATGACTGCCAGAAGCGGCGCCGGTTCTGATGGAGAGGACGCAGGTGAATACGACGAGGATTCGGAATTTGAAGATGGCGAGGAGAATGACATTGCCGGTCTCGAGCGTCAGCACGCCGATGACGAAGATGACGATGATGATTTCTTGAACTTGTACGCTGATCAGACGACTTTGCGGATTCGCGGACTTGAAGAGCAGGTTTTCAAGATGCAGGAGATGCTGGAGCACATGTCGGGCTTATTGGCTGAAAATCTGAAGAAAGAGCGCGAAAGTAAGTGATTCAAGTTTTGTTGGGTTGGTCTTTTTGTTATTGGTATGGGTACACGTTCTCTCTAGCACTTGCAAATTATGCTCATAAATTTTGGTACAAATGGAATGCGTTTTTTATTGTTAGTTTAGGTAGAGGTGTTTGCGAAAGGAATGAATGATACTGAGATCACGGCGACGTATGTAACGCCCGATCCTATAGTTAAGTCATAAGCCAGTTATCTTTAACAACATTGACCACACTACTTGAAACTTTACACGATTGGCAGCGCAAGTAATGTAACAGTTACGCGAAACAGCACAAGCGCATCCTCTGTAGGTGTGTAAACGTAGCTCAAAACCTGCATCAGCATCGAGTCACCGTCATTTAAGCCTGAACGTGTTGCAGCGTAAATTTGACGCCTCTGCCATCGATTCTGTCGGTAAGGCAAATGAGCGCAGATTTGTGATCGAAATGGAGCGGTGGCAGAGGCGCCAAATTGACGATGACGGTGAGCCAATGCGGATGCAGGTTTTGACTTACACTTATACACCTACCGAAGATTCGATTGAAGGGGGTCCATCGGTGCTACCTCTGAATTTGATAAGTAGACGATGTGCTGCCTGGTTTGGAGAATGAGATTGCGTTGCGTAGCCGGACGACATTCCAAGCCCCGGGCCTAACCCGTACAGATGAGCCTCTGCAATGACAATCGGCCGTTTCAGATAGAAGTTGGAAACGCGACGGACACGCAATGAACAGAAACAGTCCTCTTTTCTCTTCCTCTGCACTAGATCAATGAAGCGTACGGCCTTATTGCTTCCGGCTTCAAGGCTGAGTGGTACGGTACACCTCGGTCTGCGACCCGCTCCACCACGCCGTGGCCCTGTCTCGAGAGCCGGAAGGCGGAAAAGGAAGACAAGTTAGACAGCGAAAAGATTGAGACATGTTTCTTAATCTTTTCTATAAGTAATATAGCAATAATTTTCACACTGTACAACCATCTGCAATCTGCGTAGCCGTTACAATAATAATTGACTTGCGCTGCCAGTTTGTTGTGAAGTTCTAAAAGTAGGGTAACGTTTTTGAAATATCCTGGATCACACGCCGCGCCCGTGATCTTGACAACATCCATTCCTTTCGAGAATTTTTAGCTCGACAATCTGTTCCGTATTAACCTTTGATATTTTTCAAGTAATAATTGTATTTTGCGAGTCATGACATGACTTCGCTATACGGCGAGCATGATACCTTGTCCACTTCCGAGGGCTCGTCCACGTCAGAGGACGGATCGAACGAAGTTAGCTGCTCACTGGTGTCGGAAGTGTTTAATGCATGTGGTCTCACTTTCCAATCCCAGGATATTCACAAATTTCATACCGACCATGAGCTTGCCAACTGGCTTGGTCAGAAGTCTAATCAGTTTCTATCTGGTGGATCTGGCTATGTTGCGGTCTTGAATTTCGATACCTCCCAGTTGGAAAGGCTCGAGGCAAATGGTATGCGAGATGAAATGCCACTCTTCAGAGCTGATGTAGATGACCGGTTTTGCTTGCTGATTGCTAAATTTTCCGGGGCTTTACACGAAGAGCTGAGTAGCGATTTTGAGGCGTGCTTTATGGCAATCTTAGCGAATTTTGGTCTGAATAGAATTGTGAGGCCTAGAGGTTCTACAACAGCAATACTTTCTACATCGGATAGACCGGCTGGGAAAAAAGAAGCCGACAGTTCTTTTGGTCCTTCTAGTGACCCATTTTCTGAGACAGATGTGATTAGACCGAACCGCTTCGTTGTGGAAGTGGGAGTATCGGATGGATGGGCGAATCTGCATTGGGATATGATGCGGTGGCTGCAGGGCTTGAACAATATCACAAAGATGGTGCTTTTGATACGTTTCAAAGATGTCGGTACGGAAGATAAGCGTAGGCTCGTGGTTGACATCGAGCGCTGGCAGAGAGGTTCAGATGATGGTGAGCCAAAGCAGATGCAGGTTTTAAGCTACGTCTATACACCTATGGAGGATTCGCTGGAAGGGGCCCCACTGGTGCTACCTCTGAGTTTTATAATGGACGATGTGCCGCCTGGCTTGGAGAACGAGATCGTGTGGCCGAACGATGAATTCAAAGAGTATCTTTCTTGTTGTTGTAGTGATTTATGGAGAAAATGAGATTTCTTATCATTCTTTGACGGACTTTCGGATTGGGCAGAACGGGTATGAGATGGATGGTTATGTTATGGTGCTGAGGGGGGAGTTTTGCAGTATATACCACAAGGGAAGAAGAACTTCTCTACTATATTTGGCGTGATTATTCGTGAAAAGTGAATATAATTAATTACTCTGAATGTTTACACTGAGCAATACAGCAAAATGTTCTTCTCATGTTCCAGCCAGTAGATATGCATCCAGATTGGAATGGACCATGACTGCATAGAGGTAGTGGAACTTGATCATCTTGCGGTCGAAGAGGGCAACTGGATAGCTCGGGTGAGTCCGCCTGCCTGGACGCTTTCCGGACTAAGACTCGTATGTTATCTCTTCTCGCGGTTGGTTTACTAAAAAACAATGTCTGAGGGATCCTGAGCGACGGCTTCGACGATGCCGCCAAGTCCTACATCTACTCTAGCGCGAACTGCAGGGAAGCAACTTGGTGCTCCTGGCTTCAAGGCTGAGTGGCACACATCGGTCTGCAGCCCGCTTCACCACCCTGTGGCCCGCCTCGAGAGCCGGGAAAAGTAGACATCTGAGGGACTGTGTCACGGCGTCGCTGACGCTGGATCCACGATCGCGTGTGAGCCGCTCATCGCGCGGCTGTGAATTATTACGTCGGTCAAGACTT